>JBCEWC010002165.1:0-36043 GCA_038996855.1 Solanum aculeatissimum
TGGGTTCTTCATTTAATGTTGTAGATTAGTGTTGGGAATTGAGTGTTGTAGTTATTAGGTGATTTAAACTTGATTTTAAGCTTGAATTCATGAATTTTTATTGATACCCTTATTGATCAACATGCATGTCCCTTTTTATGATTTAATTAAGCATGGGTAATTTGCATTATGGCTTATTCATGGATTTCTACATGATTTAGGATGAAATGTCTTTCAAATTGAGAAATAAGGTCTTGATTTCATTACCCATGTTGTATCTCATTCATGTCATATGCATGGTTATTGTTCCTATGAAAACCTTGATGAAAATATTTTGTACCTATGGGACCCATGATGAAACTCTTGAGACTCATGATTTGAAACTATTGTTCCTTTGGAACCCATGATTAGAAACCCTTGACTTGTGATCACATAGTCCATTGATATGTTATGAATGTAAACCGTTCCGAAATGGGTATGGTTTCCCGTAAGGAAGGTGACTTTGGCTCTTTGAGCATTCTGGGTACTTGCACCATATTGACATGTCTTGATTGCTTGTTATGATAAGACCTTGTATATGGAGCTATTCTTTGCATGAAGCATGACATGAAGGTTGATTTGGTTTTTTGGCCCCATGATGCATGATTTGAACTATGTTACACTCTATTTAAGTATGCATGAAGTATTTGAAAGTATGTTTGGCCCCTAAGCCCATGAAGCATGATTTGAAGTTTAAGTGTCAAGTTTCCATTTCTAAGCATGCATGCATATATATATATATATGTATGAGTATTTTTGTGGGATGATGGCTTAGTACCGAGTTGAATTTGAGTAGTAAGTGGGCTATCCCCAAGGGTCCCACTCCTTTTCCCGAAACCATGAGCCTACATGGGTTGCTACCGAAATGGGTGTTGTTTCCCATAAGGCATGCCTTGATACCGACATGGGTATTGTTTCACGTAAGGTATACCATGATATAAAGTGTTATGTTTCTTCTTGAAATCCTTCGAAATGGGTATTGTTTCCCGTAAGGTAGGTGGCCATTCTCCGACATGGGTATTGTTTCCCGTAAGGTGTGATTTAGATTACTCTTGGCAAGTAATCTTCTCTTACCCAATGAGGGGTCGCATTGGGGCAGGTTCATGTTGTAGCTCACATGGATTTGTGATATCGGTTATGGTGCCATCCCCTACCCTACTTATATAAGCATTATGGCATGACATACATCATGACCTTCATGGCATATTGGTATAGTATCCTTTCTTGTATTCATTTCTATATATGTGCCCCTGTCATGTAGGTTGTCATAGGTTCATGTGCATACACATTTGCATTCCTACATACTTAGTTCTTAATTGTGCTAGCCCATATTTCTACCTATATGTTCTAACCATATAGGTGCCGGCGACGACTTCCATATTCCACCGAATGACGTGTGATCACTCTTGAAGATTTGCAATAGTGGTGAGCCCTTTTGTTTAAGGGCAATAGCCATTTTCCATCCACCTAGTTTGTTTATGTTACTTATTTCATTTATGTATTGAGGGTGATCCTCAAATTATATCGAGGCCCCGTTTCATCTATGTAGAGGCTTATGGACAAACTTTAAACTCTTGTACTCCGACTTGAATGTTGAATGTTATGTTTATGGAAACTTTGTTTATTAGTCTTAATTATGAGGATTGTCATTTATTATTCTTATGATATGAATGTTGGGGATTTGAACGACTATGTGCTTATGTGGTAAGTCCCATAATCCCGGTGTGCCCCCATAGTGGAATCCCACTCACCTTTTTCCTTAGATGTTATTGCTATATGTTATATGATCTCATGTCTATCCCATTTCCAGAAATGTCCCCATAGTTTGAGTCCCAAGTCCCCAATTCCCTAGAATTTATATGTTTCATATTTATTTTCCGCTCTTTCGAACCGATGATAAGTGTAATGATGCTATGATGGCTTGATCGAGGACATTCAGGTTCTCCGTCACCATGTCACATCTAGGCCCCCTATTCGGGTCATGACAAAGATGGTATCAGAGCCCTAGGTTTATAAATTATCCTCGGTGTCCAACATGCCATGTTAAGTGGAGTCTTATTCATGGGTGTGTTGTGCACCATGCCTATGAGTGAGGGGCTATGATGATGCTTTAGGAAATTCCTCATTTAACTTCTTTCTTATGTCGTGCCTTGAGACCTTACTATGTTTCTTCTGAACCTTGGTGTGTTTGTCGCTCTTTCAGAAAATGCCTCCTAGAAGAGATCCGTTTCCCCGTCAGGCTCCAGAAGTTGAGAAACTATACCCTCGGGCACCGGTTGAGGAATAGGTGTCCCATGCTGAGTTTAGGAACATTGTCTCTATGTTAGCACAAGCTATGACCAACCATGATAGGCCGGTCAATGGCACTACTTCGGCCTCAAGGGTGAGGGACTTCACTCGTATGAACCCTCCGGAGTTCTATGGTTCTAAGGCCGATGAAGATCCTCAAGAGTTAGTGGACGAGCTCACTAAAGTGTTATCAATTATGGGGGTGAGTTCGGAGGAGAAGGCGAAATTGGCGGCTTACCAACTTAATGATATGGCACAAGTTTGGTATGGTCAATGGCTCATGGAAAGGGTGATGGACG
Organism: Solanum aculeatissimum; assembly: GCA_038996855.1. Lineage (NCBI taxonomy): Eukaryota > Viridiplantae > Streptophyta > Magnoliopsida > Solanales > Solanaceae > Solanum > Solanum aculeatissimum. The sequence goes on from JBCEWC010002165.1 coordinate 2,607, forward strand.
TGAAGGTTGGATGGGAGGAATTCTAGATGGCCTTCCTTGATCGGTTCTTTCCACTTGAGTTTAGGGAAGCCAAGATGACCGAGTTTATCAGTCTCCGACAAGGTAACATGACCGTGAGGGACTATGCCCTCAAGTTCACAAAACTCTTCAAGTATGCTCCTGCCCTTGTTTTGGATTCCCATGCAAGGATGCACAAGTTCATCTCGGGTGTGTCAGACTTGGTTGTGAAAGAGTACCAGACGAAAATGCTTATTAAGGAGATGGATATCTTCTGGCTCATGACTTATGCCGAGCAAATTGAGGGAGAGAAACTTAAGGAAGTGAGAATGCATGAGGCTAAGAGGGCTAGGTTTGATAGTGGGTTCTCACACTTAAGGGGTGGTGGTGATGGTTATGGATGATTCCATCAAGGCCAAGTTTCGGAGGTGAGAGTTGCAAATCTTAAGGCACAAGTTGTGGTTAGTCCCCGAGTTCCTCCTTGTGGTAGATGTGGGAAGAATCACGAGGGTGCATGTATAAGAGCTCTGGGTGCTTACTTTGGGTGTGGTAGTTCAGACCACAAGGTATATGACTGCCCAAGGAATGTAAAAAAGGATCAAATGGCTATGGTTGGTGGTGCTCCTAGAAACTACCGGTTTTAGCTCTTCATGGTCGCCAAGAAGTAGAACGAGCTCCGGATGTCAACACGGGTATATTAAAAACCTCTGACTTTGATGCATATATTTTTACTTGGTTTAGATGGGACTTAGTTTTTGTGACTCCCTTGTTGGTTATTAGATTGGTATGAGTTCCCAAAACCTTGAGGGTTGTATGATTGTGGTATAGCACTTAGGATGGAATTGTAAGGGAGAGTTCATCATATGGTATAGGTTAGAGGTGTGAAGGGCTAGGCTTGAATCGGTTTCGGTGGTTAGTAAGTCCCGAGGGATTTCCTAGAGCTTGGTAAGGTGACATATAGGTTAGACTTGCCGTTGGACATGAAGGAGCGATATCCTCATCTTTCCCAACTCCACTCAAGCCTAAGATACTGGTTCTATCTTTTATGGTACTAATTGCTTATTATCTTGAGTTTCATGACATTGCATGCATACATGAGCATGAAAATGATTTAAATGATGTTTTGACATGAGTTTTGAAAGACTTTTGGATATGATGCATAGTCTCTTGAGTTGTGGTTAAAATGTCTCTTGTGTTGTGTTTGATGTCCTCAAGCCGTAGTTAGAGAACATTCGAGGACGAATATTCCCAAGGGGGGGATAATGTAACAACCAAATTTTTTTCGAAACCTCTTATGGTTGGTATTTTATGATGTTATACTATTCATGGTTGAATTTTTGTAGCCACGGGTTATGTTTAAGTGGCCGAACGCAAAACGGGTCAGTTGGTGGCCTAGAGAGGCCATTTGGATAGTGTACTTTAAACTGTCATAACTTTTGATGAGGGTAAAGGCGTGTGGTATACTATATAACAAATTTACGCTCTTTAATTTAGATTCACAACACAACTGGTTTCACTCGATTCATAGTTTGGATGAGGAATTATGGCACGATCAGTAGGACTGCCTGAAATTTGGAAGACATTGGAGATAGGCTCTGAAAAGTGGCCAAGGAAAGGGCCACGGTCCGTGAAACTTGTCAGGGTCCGTGTGGGGTGTAGTGAGCTGGTCCAGTGAGCTAGGGGTGTATATGAAGCAGGTCATAGGCCACGTACCACCAAATGGTCCGTGAGCCATTTGACGAGCCGTCAAGGGCCTCGTCTGGTGGGGTAGTGACTTGGCCAGGCTATGGTTGGCCTAGGAGGCTAAGGTAAGGCTCACGGGACAAGGAGACGGCCAGTTAACCTTTAGACGGTCTGTCAAAGTGCCCGTCAAGTGTTCTAGAATGTCCTCCGAGAGTTCGCGTTGAAGATTTGTTAAGTATGGTTTGACGGGAGGGTTCACGGCCAGTGAGCCATTTGACGGCACTGTAGCAGCCATGTGACCCTGTTTCTAGTTAAAAGCTCCATTTTATTAATGGTAATTTCGTGATTTAACAATTCCTTAAGCCCCTTTTTGGTATTCTAAGGTCTCCAAAACCCCTAAATCAATCCCCAAACCATTATTCTTCCATTCCAAGTCTCCTACACTCTCCATAGATATTCTAAAATCCTCTTAGTCTCCATTGAAGAAAGCTTAAAGAATTTGGGGAAGATAACCTTGACTAAGTTTGACCTTGCAATTGGTTGGTGAAATTAAGGTATGTGGGACTTGATTCAAGTATCCTCTTTCATCCTTGAAGAAACTATGAACCCTAACTCTTTAAATTTGATTTTAAGCTTTCAATTAAGTTATGGGTTCTTCATTTAATGTTGTAGATTAGTGTTGGGAATTGAGTGTTGTAGTTATTAGGTGATTTAAACTTGATTTTAAGCTTGAATTCATGAATGTTTATTGAAACCCTTATTGATCAACATGCATGTCCCTTTTTATGATTTAATTAAGCATGGGTAACTTGCATTATGGCTTATTCATGGATTTCTACATGATTTAGGATAAAATGTCTTTTAAATTTTGAAATAAAGTCTTGATTCCATTACCCATGTTCTTGTATCTCATTCATGGCATAAGCATGGTTATTATTCCTATGAAAACCTTGATGAAAACTCTTTATCCCTATGGAACCCATGATGAAACTCTTGAGACTCATGATTTGAAACTATTGTTCCTTTGGAACCCACGATTTGAAACCCTTGACTTGTGATCACATAGTCCCTTGATATGTTATGAATGTAAACCTTTCCGAAATGGGTATGGTTTCTCGTAAGGAAGGTGGCTTTGGCTCTTTAAGCATTCTGGGTACTTGCACCATATTGACATGTCTTGATTGCATGTTATGACAAGCCCTTGTATATGAAACTACTCTTTCCATGAAGCATGACATGAAGGTTAATTTGGTTTTTCTGGCCCCATGATGGATGGTTTTAACTATGTTAAACTCTTGTTAAGTATGCATGAAGTATTTGAAAGTATGTTTGGCCCCTAAGCCCATGATGAATGATTTGAAGTTTAAGTGTCAAGTTTCTGTTTCTAAGCATGCATATATATATATATATATATATATTTATAAGTATTCTTGTGGGATGATGACTTAGTACCAAGAAGGATTGGAGTAGTAAGTGGGCTATCCCCAAGGGTCCCACTCTTTTTCCCGAAACTATGAGCCTACATGGGTTGCTACCGAAATGGATGTTATTTTTCATAAGGTATGACTTGATACCGACATGAGTATTTTTTCCGCAAGGTATACCATGATATGATATGTTATGCTTTTTCCTGAAATCCTTCGAAAATGGGTATTGTTTCCCGTAAGGTAGGTGGCCATGCTCCGACATGGGTATTGTTTCCCGTAAGGTGTGATGTAGATTACCCTTGGCAAGTAATCTTCTCTTACCCAATGAGGGGTCGCATTAGGGTAGGTTCATGTTGTAGCTCACATGGATTTGCGATGTCGGTTTTGGTGCCATCCCCTACCCTACTTATATAAGCATTATGGAATGACATGCATCATAACCTTCATGGCATATTGGTATAGTATCCTTTCTTGTATTCATTTCTATATATGTGCCCTTGTCATGTAGGTTGTCATATGTTCATGTGCATACACATTTGCATTCCTGCATACTTAGTTCTTAATTGTGCTAGCCCATATTTCTATCTACATGTTCTAACCATGTAGGTGCCGGCGACGACTTCCATATTCCACCGAATGACGTGTGATCACTCTTGAAGATTTTCAATAGTGGTGAGCCCTTTTGTTCAAGGGCAATATCCATTTTCCATCCACCTAGTTTGTTTATGTTGCTTATTTCATTTATGTATTGAGGGTGATCCTCAAACTATATCGAGGCCCCGTTTTATCTATGTAGAGGCTTATGGACAAACTCTAAACTCTTGTACTCCGACTTGAATGTTGAATGTTATGTTTATGGAAGCTTTGTTTATTAGTCTTAATTATGAGGATTGTCATTTATTATTCTTATGATATGAATGTTGGGGATTTGAACGACTATGTGCTTATGTGTTAAGTCCCATAATCCCGGTGTGCCCCCATAGTGGAATCCTACTCAGCCCTTCCCTTAGAAATTATTGCTATGTGTTATATGATCTCATGTCTATCCCATTCCCGGAAATGTCCCCATAGTTTGAGTCCCAAGTACCAATTCCTTAGAATTTATATGTTTCGTGTTTATTTTCCGCTCTTTCGAACCAATGATAAGTGTAATGATGCTATGATGGCTTGATCGAGGAATTTTGGGTTCTCCTTTGCCATGTCACATCTAGGCCCCCTATTCGGGTCATGACAAATGACATAAAGAAATGCATAGCAAGGTGTGTGATAGGGTGTCAGAATTGTCAACAAGTGAAGGTAGAACACCAAAGACTGGGTGGTTTAGACCAAGATATTGAAATACCTACTTGAAAATGGGAGAAAGTGAACATGGACTGCATTACGGGCTTGCCAAGAACTAGGAAGTAATTTGATTCTGTATGGGTTGTTGTTGATAGAATGACGAAAACAACCCACTTTTTACCGAAAAAGAATTCTTATGGTGCTGAGGATTGTGCTAAGGTTATCATTAAGGAATTGGTAATATTGCATAGGATTCCATTGTCTATTATACCAAATCATGGCGCTCAATTTACGTTTTATTTTTTGAGGTTTTTTTCGAAAGGACTTCGTACAAAGATGTAATGTCCAGGTAGATCTTTTTTTGCTTTATTTGTAAAATTACTATTTTACCCCTTCTGTAAGTTTCTTTTGACCTATTTTGAACTATCTGTATTATTGGAACTGAAATCTAGAGTTTTCAAATGAAAAATTTGAGTTTTGGCACTTTATGGAAGCTTAAGTTATTGAATAAGTGAGTTTTTATATCATTCTTAGTTTCTAGTGTCGGATCGGGGATCCTTCAATTTCATTAGCTCTGAGATGTTGAAACTGGTCTATGAGAAGTTACAAAACTGAATTGAAAGTTAAAATGAGGTTTTTACGTCCAAAGTTTTGAATTTAGTCATTTTCGGTACCAAAGTTTGATTTTGGTCAACATTCAAACTTTGGAAGCTCGGATCAAAATTCTGACAGTTCCAATAGTTCTGGATGGTGAAACTAAAGCTAGAAATGATCTCATTATATTTTTTTGAGTAGCCGAGGGGAGTTCTGATATTTTCAGTTTTAAACTAGTTTCAGCGAGTTGCATTGGTATATGTGGTGAGGAGGCCTTGAAATCAATTTCTAATGATTGTTTTGAGTCCCGATCACTGTTTTTGATATGAATACATATGACGTTTATGTAATTAGGGTTCCGAATAATTTCTAAGGGTCCGTTTCGAGTAGGGAATTGGACTTCGCATTGCTGGTTTACTAATATCTGGTACAGATGCTTTTCTTCTCCGTATTCATAGACAAGCCTCCGAGTTCATGGAGGTCTGGGTCTAGTTACCCTCTGTGTTCATGGAGGATCAATCTGCATTCACGGAGTGCGCGCGCGTGTGACCCCTCTCCTATTTTCTCTCTATGTTTGTGGGTCAATCTCAGTGATCACGAAGGTCATTTCACTCAGTCTTCTCCGTGTTTGCAGGACCCCACCCGCATTCACAGAGTACTTTTCTGATTGAATAGTGTTAAAAATCAAGAAACATTATTTTAATCCTTTTTCGAACTTCCAAGCTATTTGAGGAGATTTTGAAGAAACGTTTTTGAAGATTTTTTGCTGGGTAAGTGTTTCTACATTATATTAATCACTTTCCAGAAGTTTTATCTTGATTTCATCCTAAATTTCATGATTTTAGATGTCCAAAATTTGAGATTTTTAGATTATGATTTCTAAACTTCGAATACTCACTCATTTTAAACTCAATTTTTGTGGGATTATCACCCATGGACTCCACTTTTCAAGTAGAACTTGATTTTAAAAAGTCAATTTCTAGAATTGGGAACTTTAGATTTTAGCCCTAAAATTGATCATTTTGCCCCTATGTCTAATTCATGCCAATATGGGTATCAAAATGCTCCTCTTGATGTGTAACATCTAGTTTTGATAGTCATTGGTCGATTTGAGGATCGTTCAGAGGTTTGAGTTGATTGAAAGCTTGTCCGAGTGTGGTTTAAACATTATCTTTGGGATTATCTTTATTGTTTTCCTCTAGACTTGTATTAGACACTATAAAAAAGTCTTGTATTTCATTTTGAGATAATTGTATTTATCTTCCGCACTACCATCTATGCTCTTGTACTCATGACTCCATATTTTGGAATATTTGATGTTATGTTGTATAAGTTTTTGCTTTATTTTATCCTTCCTTAGTCGTGATCCATTTTCGTTTTTGCGAAGTTTAGTATCAGAGCTCTAGGTTCATTGGGTTCATAATTCAAAAGCAGCATGTCTAGTAGAGTGTCGTGGATCTGTGTGTAGACGTCCACACCCATCTCTAGGAGGCTACGGGTACTATTTAGGAAAACATTTTATTTCTTACTTCTAATTTATGAATTTTCTTCATATCACATGTTTTAAAGTGACTAATCTACTCTTTTTGTGTAGATGTCGATTACCGGATCCCAACGATCAGTGGGAGAGCCCAAGTCAGCTAATTTGGCTCCCATTTATGGTTAAAGCAGAGTTCGGGATAGGGATAGGGGTCGAGTACTTTCCAAAGGGGTGGCTCTAATCAGGGGACAGGTGAGGTCGGCTTCTCCAAGTCCAACTCAAAAGCCTCAGAGGCCTACAAATCCTATTCCCCTAGCCTCAGCTCCATTTACTACACCTTCAGTCCAGGAGCTTTTATTGAGGTTATTGGCTAGATTGGAGGGAGCTTCTCCAGTCCCAACTTCTTATCCTATTCCAGTTTTTGTAGCTATGGTTGATCTTTCAATAGCCCTAGTTGAGCCAACTATGGTGCATGCGGGTCCTTCTTTCATTCTATTGGATTCCCCTATAGGTGTTGTGACTCCACATTAAGCATCTTAGTCAAGTTCAGGTTCCTAGTTTCAGATTTTGGCAGTTGTTCTATCGATAGCACCACCCTTATTTATGGTATAACCTTCTTTTGACAGTCTAGACATGTCCACAATTGAACAGAAGAGTTTTGAGATGTTTATTCAATGAGCACCTTCGATATTTGATGGCACCCCGGGTGATAAAGCTTATGATTTCTTATTAGAGTTTCAAGATTGGTTCTGTAACTTTGCAATCTTGGAGTTGCATAGAGTTGTTTATACCAATTATCAGTTTATCAGCCTTGGCAAGGAGTGGTAGAGGTTAGTTGTGGCTCGTCAACCTTTTGGATATCTAGTTATGACATAGGAGCAATTTACAATAGTATTTTTTGAGAGGTTTATGCCATATAGCCTTCGGGACAACCATTAGAATGAGTTTAATAGGCTTCAGTAGGGTTCTATGTTAGTGTCAAACTATGAGGCCGAATTTTATACATTGTCCAGACATGCCTTGTCTAACATCCCTATTGAGTTTAAGAGGATTCAGTGCTTTGTCAAGGGATTGGTAGGGTATCTTCAAAAGGCTACAACTTTCTTGGTCTTAGTTAGAGGCAAATTTTAAAGTGTTGTTGATCACGCTCATATGATAGAGCATGTCAGGCATGAGAGACAAGGTCGTAAGAAGAGGTTCTGTCAGCATAAGTAATTTAGAGGTCACCCGCCATGGGATCGAGAGTTTCAGATGCAGGGCAAGATAATTCACACAGTTCTTCCAGAATTTGATATTATTGACAGGTCTAGGCCTACTCATATAGGTCGTGATAATTCTCTTGGTTCGGCCAGATGTGGTGGTTTTTTGGCGCAGTTATCTCAGGGATGAGATCCCTATGCCTATTATATTTACGATGAGATTGGGCACTTCTCCAACCATTATCCATATCATGCTTTCCCTACTCAAGATTTAGGGTCTCAAATAGCTCGTCCAACACTAGCACTAGCAGCAAGAGACACCTCTTAGGTCATGAAGGGAGGTACTAGCGGAGGACGTGGCACAGTAAGAGGTGGAGCCGATGGAGACCTATAAGGTAGTGGTGGTTGTAGAGTTTTTATTCTATCCTGGATAGAGCCGAGGTAGAGGCTTCTGATGTGGTTATAATAGGTGTGGTTCCAGTGTGCCACCGTTCAACTTCAATTTTATTTGATCTAGGTTGTACTTACTCTTATCTGTTAGCTTATTTTTCTTTGGATATTGATATTATGTGTGAGCCGCTTCTGAGTCTATTTATGTTTCCACCTCATTAGGTGATTCTTTAGTGGTAAATTATGCGTATCGAGGATGTGTTATGACTTTTATCAGGACATACACAGTTGCTGACTTTATATTATTAATTGGTTATCACCTCATTATATTGTTCTTGATTGTCATGCGAAGACTGTGACTCTATCATGTCCAAAGTTACCTCAATTAGTGAGGATCAGAGCACCTAGCTCCTATCCTAAGAGAGTTATTTCTTATATGGATGTGTGTCGATTGATGAATAAGGTTTTGTTTTCTTATTTAGCTTATGTTTGGGTTGTTTCTTAGAAGTCCTCATCTTTGGAGACCACCAGGGTTGCTAGAGAGTTTATGGATGTATTTACTACTAATTTGCCTAGTGTTCCTCTAGATTATGATATTGATCTGGAGCTGGACACCAAGCCTATTTCAATTACCCATATTAGATGGCTCTAGGTGAGTTAAAGGAGCAATTGGAGGATTTTTTGAAGAAAAGGTTCATTCATCTGAGTGTATCTTTTTAGGGTGATCATGTATTATTGGTGAAGAAGAAGGATGACACTATGCGTATGTGTATTGACTATCACTTGTTCAACAAAGTGACCATCAAGAACAAGTATCCTTATCCTCACATTGATGATCTTTTTAACTAGTTGCAAGGTGCCTTGGTATTTTCCAAGATTGATTTGAGGTTCGGCTATCATCAGTTGAGAGTTTGGGATTCTGATATCCTGAAGACAACTTTCAAGCCCCGTTATCGACATTATGAGTTCGTGGTCATGTTGTTTGGGTTGACTAATGCCCCAACAATTTTTATGGAGTTGATGGAATGATTGTTCAAGACAAATTAGGATATCTTTGTGATTTTGTTTATAGATGACATCTTTATTTATTCCAGGACCAAGGTTGATCATGTTCAACACTTGAGAATCGTGCTTCAGAGATTGGGAGAGGAGAAGTTGTATGTCAAGTTCTCAAAGTGTGAGTTTCGGTTTGAGTCCATTGCATTTCGTGGACATGTTGTGTCAAAATAGGGTATTATGGTTGATCCGGCCAAAGTGAAAGCTGTTTGTGAATGGGTTTGACCTACTTCTATGATAGAGATTTAAAGTTTCATTAGTTTAGTGGGGTACTATGATGCTTTGCTCAGGGATTCTCTTCTATAGCCGCCCCATACACTAGATTGAGTAAAAAAGATGTGGCATTTCAGTGGTCTAAGGAGTGTGAGGTGAGCTTTCAAAAGCTCAAAGATCTGTTGACTTCAGCATCGATTCTTGGTTTGCCCGAGGAGGGAGGGCATTTGTGGTATATTATGATGCGTCTAGTGTGGGTTTGATTGGTGTGTTGATGCAAAGAGGGAAAGTGATCACTTATGCTTCGAGGTAGTTGAAGGTTCATGGAAGGAACTACCGTACCCATGATTTTGAGTTGGTTGATATTGTGTTTGTATTGAAATTATGGAGGCACTATCTTTATAGGGTATACTGTGAGATCTTCACCGATCACCAGAGTCTCAAATACATCTTTTTGCAGCCTAATTTAAATATGAGACAATGTAGGTAGTTGGCATTACTTAAGGACTATGATATCTCTATTTTATATCACCCCAGGATGGCCAATGTTGTGGCTGATGCTTTGAGCTGAAAGGCTACTAGTATGGGGAGTTTGGCATTCTTGAGGTCTAAAAGAAAGGCCCTTAGCTTTGGAGGTTCAGTCACTTCCTAGACAGATGGTCCGTTTGGATATTTCCCTTCCCTAGAATCTTTTGGCCTTTGTTCAAGCTAAGTCATCCTTTCTTGATCAGATATGTGCCCACCAGTTTGAGGACCCTAGGTTGTGCTTGATTCATGACAAGATGTTGAGGGGAGAATCCAAGGATGCTATTATTGATTCGATGGGTGTTTTGAGGATAAATGGTAGAGTCTGCGTGGCTAAAGTGGGATATTAGGTGAAATTGATATTTGAAGAGGCCCGTTGTGCTAGATGTACCATTTACTCGGATGTGGCTAAGATTTACCATGATCTAAAACATCAATACTGGATATTTAAGATGAGAAGGGACATAGCTGAATTTGTGTCAAGGGGTTTAAATTGGTAACATGTCACGTATGAGAACCAAAAGCCCCGTGGATCGATGCAAAAGATGCCTATTCCTTAGTGGAAGTGGGAAAGAGTGACAATGAACTTTGTTGTAGGTTTGCCTATGGCTTTGGGCAAGTTTAATTAAGTTTGGATAATGGTCGATCGTTTGACCAAGTCGGCTCACTTCTTATCGGTGAATACTAGCTACAGTACAGAGAAGTTGGCTAGGTTGTATATTCAAGAGATATTCATATTGCAAGATATACCATTTATCCGGATGTGGCTAAGATGTACCATGATCTAAAACATCAATACTAGATATTTAGGATGAGAAGGGACATAGCTGAATTTGTGTCAAGGGGTTTAAATTTGCAACACGTCACGTATGAGAACCAAAAGCCCCGTGGATCGATGCAAAAGATGCCTATTCCTGAGTGGAAGTGGGAAAGAGTGACAATGAACTTTGTTACAGGTTTGCCTATGGCTTTGGGCAAGTTTAATTAAGTTTGGATAACGGTCGATCATTTGACTAAGTCAGCTCACTTCTTATCGGTGAATACTAGCTACAGTACAAAGCAGTTGGCTAGGTTGTATATCTAAGAGATAGTCATATTGCAAGATGTGTCAGTGTCTATAGTATCTAACAGAGGATCTGTTTTCACCTCTTAGTTTTGGCAGGATCTATAGTGTGGTTTGGGTACCAGAGTAGATTTGAGTTCAACTTCCACCCACAGAAAGATGGTCTGTCCAAGTGCACCATTCAGGTGTTGGAGGACATGTTATGAGCTTGTGTGATAGATTTTGGGGCCCGATGGGAAAAGTACCTACCATTGGTAGAGTTCACATATAATAATAGTTACCATTCCAACTTTCAGATAGCACTATTTGAGGCCTTGTAAGGCCGGAGGTATAGATCACCCATTAGATGGTTCCACTAAGGTTTTGATGATGTGTTGAGTGTGGATCTACTTAGAATTTCCATGGACCAGGTCCATTTGATTTAGGGTAGACTTTTGACAGCTCAGAGTCCTCAAAAGAGTTATGTTAATCAGAGGACTAGGCCTCTTCAGTTCTCTATTAGTGATAGTGTATGGCTGAAGATTTCACCCATGAAGGGTGTGATGAGATTTAGGAAGAGGGGCAAGCTCAGTCCCAAATTCATTGGTCTATTTGAAATTTTGAGGAGAGTTAGTGAGGTTGCCTATGAGCTGGCATTACCACCGAGATTGCCATCATTTTATCCTATTTTTCATGTTTCTATGCTCCGCTGGTACATTCCAGATGAGTCCTCTGTGATTTCTTATGATTTTGTTGAGTTAGGTCCAGATTTGTCCTTTAAGGAGGAGCCTGTAGTTATATTGGATAGGCAGGTCCAGAGATTGAGATCCAAAGATATACCTTCTATGAAGGTTCAGTGGTGACACCGTTCTGTTGATGAGGCTACATGGGAGTTAGAGTCAGATATGCGGGCCAGATATCCCAGCCTTTTTAAGGCTTCATGTACTCTTCTTTTCTTTATGTTCGATGACGAACATTATTTTTAGTGGTGAATGATGTAATGACCTGGTTGCTCATTTTTTTCTTTATTTGTAAAAATTACTATTTTACCTTTCTATAAGTTTCTTTAAGCGTATTTTGAAATATCTATATTGTTGGAACTAAAATCCGGAGTTTTAAAATGGAAAATTTGAGTTTTGGCACTTTTTGGAAGCTTAAGGTATTGAAAAAGTGAGTTTTTGTTCCATTCTGAGTTTCTAATGTCGAATCAGGGATCCACCAATTTTATTACCTCCGGGATGTCAAAATTGATCTATGAGAAGTTACAAAACTGAATTTGGAATTAAAATGGGATTTTTAGGCCCAAAGTTGTGATTTTAGTCATTTCTAAGACCAAAGTTTGACTTTGGTCAACATTTGGACTTTAGAAGCTTGGATGGGAATTTCGACAGTTCCAATAGTTCTGAATTGTGAAACTAAGGTAGAAATGATCTCGTTATATTTTTTGAGTTATTCTAGGGCAGTTTTGGTATTTTTAATTTTAAACTAGTTTCATCGAGTTGCATTGGTAAATGTAGCAAGGAGGCTTGAATATTAATTTCTGATTATTCTGTTGTGCCCGAATCGTTGTTTCTAATATGGGTACATATAATATTTGTGTAATTATGATTTTAGATGAGTTTCGAGGGTACATTTCGAGTAAGGAATTGGACTTGGCATTGTTGGTTTGCTGATATCTGGTACAAATATTTTTCTTCTCCGCGCTCAGGGATCTGGGTTTTGTTATCCTCCTCATTCGTGGAGGATCGATCCATGTTTGCGGAGTGCGCGTGTGTGTGAACCCTCTACTATTTACTCTTCGCATTTGAGGGTTGGTCTTTGCAATCGCATAGGTCATTTTACTCAGCCTTTCCCATTCGCGGGATCCCACCCGCGTACGCGGAGTACTTTTTGATTGAGCAGTGTTAAAAATTGGGAAACATCATTATTGATCTATTTTCGGACATCCTAGATTTTTAGGTAATTTTGAAGAAAGGTTTTTGAAGATTTTTTTTGGGTAAGTTTTTTTAACATTATATTAATCATTTTCCATACGTTTTATCTCGATTTAATCCTATATTCCATGATTTTAGATGTTTGAAATTGAGAATTTTTAGACTATGATTTCTAAACTTTGAATATCAATTTTCACTCGTTTTAAACTCGATATTTGTAGGATTTTCACCCACGGACTCTATTTTTTGAGTAGAAATTAATTTTAAACTCAATTTCCAATTTTGAGAAATTCAAATTTTAGCCTTAAGATTTGGCCCTAAGTCTAATTCATGCCAGTATAGGTATCAAATGCTCCTCTTGAGCGTAGTATATGATTTTGATAGTGATTGATCGATTTGAGGATCGTTTGGAAGTTTGAGTTAATTGAAAGCTTGTTTGAGTGCAGTTTTGGCATTGAGGTAGGTTTGACTAACCTTGTTGGGACTAGATTTGAGATATTGATTATGTTTATGTGGTAATTGTGAGATATAAACCGAATCATGAGTAATTGTGTCTATAGGATAAGATGTTGATGGAAATATGATTCTGATTAATCTGAATTGTGATACTACTATTAATCTGAGATGAAAACTGGTGGATTAAGATTCTATTAGATGTTATTATGATAAATTGAGGCTTATGATGTTATTTAGGGGAAAGTATAGACAATTTGATGGTTAATGAGACACTATGATAAGCATGCATATATCTATCTTGTAAACGAGTAAGGTTCGACATTGATGATACGCTAATTTGTTGGACATAATGATGGTGGGTTATATTGTGGGGACGAGTTAGGTCCGATAACTTTGGTATATTTGATCTCTGATATGGATGTGTCTATTTGAGATATTATGATAGATATAACACATGATATTGTAGTCCAGGTTTATGTGAGACTTATACTGCAATACTCTCATTATGATGTTGTCATAATTATGCACATACTTGAGTGGATAACATTGTCTTGTGATTTATTATGTTGCATTGTATCATCCTTGACCCGAGTAGGAGGAAAAAGTAACATGTTCCATAGTTGTACCACCCCCTTGACCTAGGTAGGAGGCAAGGGTGAGATCCATATTTGTGTATCCCTTTACATGGGCACGTGGCAAGGTTGAGACATTATAACGGTCCTTAACCACGGGTAGGTGGAAAGATTGATACATTGTGATACCCTTAACCACAAGTAGGTGGCAATGTTGAGAGATCCTTGATATATGAATTGATGAGACTTCATATACTGTGAATATATAATGTTTTTTGTGTTGTGACACTAGACGTGTGGGAGATTTCATAAGACTTGATGTATATTTTTATTGTGTATTACCCTTTTTGGATGTAAGTGTAGGATTCTTCGGTACTACATACTTGTTAATTTCTCTTAACTAGTTGGTTGAACCTACTAGGTATATTTCGGTGTACTCACCTCTACTTTATTTTCTCCCTGCAGATCGAGCATAGGGACCCACACAAGGTAGTTGACTCATTCTTATCGATCATATTCTACATCCATCCAGATCCTACCAGTGAGTCTCATGAGTTCGAGTTGTCGTGGAACTTTGAGATTATTTTTACTGCTTTCTTCTAAACTTGTATTAGATACTATGAGATAGCCTTGTATTTCATTTTGAGACAGTTATATTTATCTTCCGCAATTACCATAGAAGTTTTTTTACTCATGACTCCAGATTTTTAGATATTTGATGTTGTATTGTACTGGTTTCTACTTTATTTCATCCTTCCTTAGTCGTGATCCATTTTGAGTCGTGACAAAAGATGAAGCTAAGTACTGCATTCCATCTTCAAATGGATAGACAAGTCAAAAGGGCAATCTAAATGTTAGAAGATTTGTTGAGGGCATATGTTCTTGATTTCAAAGGTGGTCGGGATGATCACGTACCTCTTATTGAATTTGCTTATAACAATTGTTTTCACTCAAGTATTAAGATGGTGCCATTTGAAACTTTGTATGGTAGACAGTGTAGGTCCTGAGTGGGATTGTTTGAAGTTGGAGTGATGTCCTTGTTGGATCAGATTCTGTACTTAATGCTATGGAGAAAATGAAAGCCATAACGAAAAGGTTGAAGGATGCCCAAAGTAGTCAAAAGTCATATGCTGATGTTAAAAGAAGAGATCTTGAATTTCAGTGAGGTGATTGGGCGTATTTGA
This sequence comes from Solanum aculeatissimum, assembly GCA_038996855.1. Lineage (NCBI taxonomy): Eukaryota > Viridiplantae > Streptophyta > Magnoliopsida > Solanales > Solanaceae > Solanum > Solanum aculeatissimum. Next base: position 17,640 of record JBCEWC010002165.1, read on the forward strand.
AGGTTTCACCAATGAATGGAGTAATGTGATTTGGAAAAAAGGGAAAATTGAGTCATAGATATGTGGGACCTTATGAGATAGTGAAGAGAATTGGGAAGGTAGCATATAAGCTAGATTTGCCTATGGTGTTAGCTATGGTTCATCTGGTGTTTCATGTGTCTATGTTGAGAAAATGCATGGGTGATCCTAATTCTATTGTTCCATTGAAGGATGTGGCTAATGAGGGGAGGATTTGACATATGAAGAAGTGTCAGTTGAGATATTAGATCATCAAGTGAAGAGATTAAGAAGCAAGGAAATTGCATCTGTCAAAGTATAGTAGAGAAATCAACAAGTTGAGAGTTCTACTTAGGAAGCCAAGGTGGACATGATAAAATAATATCCTTATCTCTTTTCTCTTACTAAAGCCTAAGGTACCCAAGTATGATCTATTCTTCAAAATTCTCATGAATACGTGTTTCCTTGTCACATTGCATGGATACATGATCATGAGACTATTTTTGAGTAATATTTGATGCATAAGTTTGATGATTTTATGAAAATGATGTTTATGTTACATTTTTTGCATTCGTGATGAATTGATGGCTATGATTTTGTTCTACTCAAGCTTGCTTCTATCTCATTCGAGGATGAATGATCTAAAGGAGGTGATATTGTAATACCCCATATGTTGAAACTCCTAAAAAATGGAAAGTTAGGGAAATATGGAATTGGATGGGGTTCACGAGTTAATCCACAACTCGTGGATGGGACCACGAGTCATGGAAGGATCTTTTGGAAGAAGGCACATAAAGTGGGAAAATTTTGAGTTTTTGGAATCCATTCCATGATCAATAGGACGGGCCATTAATAGAACCATGACCTGTAGACTTGATCGTAAAAGTGACCCCTTAGAAACAAATTTTTCTAAGTTCGGAAGATACTCTATGGTAGGTTTCACAGCTAGTGAAAAGAACTAAAGACCCTGGAAGGTTTTTCGTGGTTTTGAAGTGCAATTTCAATTATCTAAATTTTTGTGACATGTGTTCCACGAGGTCCAACCATGACTCGTTGGTGACTTTACAGCCAGTACATGGGTGGTCGTGGACTGCTCTGACAGATTTTAAGTGTAGGATTATTGGTCATTTCCAATTCATTTAAATCCTAAACTATGAAATTTTGGTTCTCCTAACCAACTTAACCAACTCAAATCCTATAAATCTTATTCCTAATTCATTCTATCTAATTCACTCTGATTATTCTCTCAAGGGCTCTCAAAACTTCTCTCTAAGGATCCTCTCCATTGAAGCTAGGGTTCCAATTTTGGATCAATGATTTCAAAGTTCTTCTACTCCAATTCCTAAAGTTCTCACTTGAGGTATGTGGGGCTTCATTCATGGATTAGTTTCATCCATGAAACCCAATCCATTACCTCCTTTTACTCAAAGTTTCATGATAAGTTTTATGGGTTTTTTTATGGTATGATTCCAAATGTACGAATTATGATTACTCTATAGTTATTATACCCAGTTATGCATGAAATATGAAGAATTACATGATTTTTTTTATGAATTTCAAGAAAAGTAATTGATTTTAAATATATGATGATTAGTACTTGTTGAATTGATGTGGGTTCCTTACTAATGGTCCAAATTGATTTCAATTGCATAGTTCCTCTATGAATTTTATTAAATTGCATGATTTGACTCAATTGCTCATGATCCCACACATGACCCATGTCTCCTATGATAAGGCTATGGTTATTATGAATATGATCCTAAGTATGAAAAATATATTTTAATAAAAATGAAGAAGATGTTATGATGATAATAATGCTATAATGAAGAGGGTGATTAAGACCCTAATGTTTATGCAATGATGATGTTCAGAGGGAGAGTATACTCGCATTATGTGAAAGCTATGTAGATGCATTATTCCTATGATATAAGATATTTTCATGAAGTATGATGACTACTTACAAGCAATGAATGTATGATCTTGATAAAGTATGAGGTGTGTTAAATCTATGTATATGCATGATTTATGCATTCTGTAGGATATGACTTAGCACTGCGAAAGCTTTGGTAGATTCTATTATCCTATAACTACGTGCTACAGTAAGTTGATATTTATATTCCTAAGGTTTGCTAATGTATCCATATAGCTTTTAATGGAAACTAACCATACTAGGATAGAGCCTAAAGGGTGAGGTCAAATGATGGGTTCTTATTGTGCTAGGATAGAGCCTATAAGGTAAGGATCGAGTCTACCTTGGCAAAGCAGATCCCTATATATGCATGCTAGGTTTATGAACGGTTTTGATGATACTTCTCCTCATGTTTTTATACATATATTCCTCATACATATTGTGTCCTCATTCTATCGATTATGATTATGCATATTGATATTATATTATAATGTTCTTTGATGGATGCCATACCTACATAGTTAGTACATTTCACATTCTAACACGTACTCCTTTGCCTACATAATTTAACCATGAAGGGATGGATGATGAGGTGACTCTTTCATTTGGTGGATAGATTTGGAGTTAAGCTTTCGAAGATTTTTTGGTGAGTTTTCATGCTTTGGGAACAAGCCCCTTCATATAATATTTTTATTATGTTGAGACTTTATGACTTTTCTTTGATGTTATATCTTGAGATTAAGCTAGTAAGATATGTTCTAGTCCCCGCCAAGATCACTATGTAGAGGCATGTACTGGACTTAACGTTGATGTAATTCCCCTACAGGAAATATTTGACTCATATGATGTTATATTCAACTTGCTACTATCTTAAGATTTGCTTACTCTACCTTATGTATGCTTATGATATGAACACGAGGCTAGGATGGGATACCTCCAGGTGTCACATTCGCTGTGTCACGGGTGGGACCCATGTTTGGGTCATGACATTAAAAAATCAAGATATTTATACTTAGGGAAATTTTTCCCTTCAGGTCCACTTCGATGAGGTTAGTCATGCTCGCCGACTACGTTGGCGAGTCACCCTTTGCATATTTTCATTGTCATTTTTGTTCCACATTGACCTCAACTTTTAGGGAGACTTGGAAAGATAGGTTGGGCTTACCGACATAGTTAGCGAGTCACCACTTTGATATATTTACCTTTATTTGTCTTCAGAGGTGGAAGTTTCTGGTGAAGTTGGTGAGATACTACTTATCTTGCCTTCCAGGTCGATAAGTCGTCGACCAACATCCTTTCTCACCAATTTTTCCTTGTCAGTTGGTTCACTTACTAGAGTGTTTGGTGAGGTCCAAATCTACATGGGTGAGTCTTAAATTACACTTGGCGAGTCACCAAGTGCATTTGTGTAGATTCAGGCTACATTTATTTTATTATGTCAAATTTTCGATCTCTTTTTTCTAATTTTCATCCAATCGTGTCTAAAACTTCCCTAACTATAAAATAACAAACACACACCAGTTTATAACATATGTAATGCATTAAGGACACTTTTTATAGTAATTAAAGTACCAGATGAGTTGAATTTTCACGACTCATCAACACCCCAACTTAAACTTTTGCTTGTCTTCAAGCAAATCAAATATCAATCAATTCAAGGATCAAGTCTACAAAGTGTGCTAACTGAGAACCAATATAATATGATATGAACGGCTTGCTAATCCTACAAAACATCAATTATACACTCCAAACTTCAAGCTATGACTAGAATTTACCACTTTGAGCATTTACTCATAAAAACATACCTCAATGGCCAAGTCATGTTTAAAAAAGGCTCTAGATTTCCCTCACTCCGACAAAGATGCTGCCATCTCACAAATTTGATGACAAGATAAGAATGTGAATAACAATGAGCACTCATGCTCCCAAATGAGGAAAACATACCAACCTTCCACTTATGTACTTACCCTTATTTTCTAATAAACACTTTAATCAGTTCATAAAAGATCAAAAAGGGCTTTGGGCTTGTAATAGGGCTGAACCTTCTTGGAGAATGAATAAAAGTTGCGCTTTTCTTTTTCAAATTTAATGAATAAGTCTTAGCTCATCTACACCAACTTTTTCAACCTTTTACATCACACTTTCGATCACACCCTCTTCTTTTATCCACAATAAGAACTATATCCATCATATGTACATGAAAACAAAAGTTTCTTGTTTTTTTTTCATTTTCTCCATTTCTCTTTTTTCGAATAAATAGAAGGGAGGTTTTCAAAACATTGCTAAACCAATTTAGCATTCCTAGGAATAATATTCATCAACCTTACACCCAATTCCCATTGTTCTTCTGTTGTCGTACCCCCAACTTAGGCTTTTGGCCTAAAGATGGATTTTTATACCAAGCCAATACACCTAGAAGGATATAGGTAAGACATTAAAAGTATTTTATTTCAAAAGCCAATTTCAAATTTTTGGTTCCAGTTCCATGAGAAGGAATGGTCAGGACCAAACGGTGCCAAGATAGATGCATAATCTCGTAGGGATAAAGCACCAAAGAAAATGTTCATAGGGTATACAATTTTTCACTTCACACTCAAACAAAATGTCTAAGATCCTTTCTTCCATATACCAATATCAATTAATTGGACCAATCGGGCATTTTTTGAGTTTCATCAAGCATTTTTCCAAGTAGACCTCACCACACACTACTTGCTAGCACAATTATCAATACTATTCAATCAATTGAGTTTGCTCAAGTGTAATGATCATCATAAAATTAAAAAGTGGTAGCAAACAAGTCACAATAAGATACTACGAGTCAACACATGATTTATGCAACTCACAGTACCTCATTGTATTGGCCTTAGCCTATCGTTCATCACAAGCTCAATTCGAGAGATCAATATTCATTATGATCAACACTAAAATGTATAAGATAATATTAAAATATTTTGCACACATTTTTTAACCAACAAGGCCAATAAATCAATGGTTACTTAGACTTCATCATTAATGAACATCAAATATCGACAACCAATTGGTGATTTACCCTTAGAAATGTTGTCACGTATTCCATCATAGGGAATCTCCCATCAACACAACCAATATAAATACGATACTAACAAATGAAAAAAACAACCAAGCTAGAACAATGCAATATATATACAAACCAAAATCACAATGTGCTAAAAGTAAATAAATATATACAACTAAGAAGGGTTAGGTACTAACTACCATCCCCTCTAAAAATGAAAAGCAGTGTCCTCATTGCTAAAGGGAAAAATATAAAGTTGAAAAGATATAGAGTGATAATAAATGATCTTCTTTCTCGAAAATCGTGAGGAGGGGGAGGATCACTCTAAGTAGTGGCCTCGGGGGCATTAGTGCATTATGTAGGATTAATGGTAGCATGTTGAGTGGGTACCTCCTTATATGAACAAGCCGAAGAAGTTTGAAGATGGGCCTCTAAATTGTGAAGGCCCACATACATTTCCTCAGTGTATACTCTAGCTCACCAATATCATCCCCATCTGTCTCTACCGAGAGATTATCATCCTCAGCCTCAGCACTCAGTACTCGCACATCGTTATTGACAACCAAGATCGGAGGAGTAGTAGAACTAGATGGTTTACTGGAGCTGGGTGGTGGAACAACCATAAACTTGTAACACCCCTTATGTTTTTAGGACTAGAAAATGGAATGATGGAAAATTTACTAAAAGTTTGACATACGAGCCAGTTTATGGCCCCTAGAAGCATCCACAAGTCATAGATAGGTTAGTGGAAAGTGCCCAGTGAAAATAAAAAATTAAGGTTTTCTGGAAGTTGACTTACATGATACCAGATGGACTGTATGATGAACCACAAACCGTCAATTAGTCTCATAGGAAGAGACCACGAGGAATAAAAAATTTGTCTAAGTCTGGAGTCAATCTACATAAGAAGTTACAACCTGTAAATGGAACAAAGGGTCGTGCTGCATATTTGTGGCTCAGAAGCTGTAATTTTAGTAGCTCAACGTTTGTGACACACAGTTCTACGAGGCATGGTACGGACCGTAGGTGCATCCACGACCTGTAGAATAGGTTTCGTGGATGGCTCCAGTAGTTTTAATAAAAGGTATTTTTGACATTTCCAATATGTCTAAGACCTAAACATGTTACTTTGGCTACCCTAACTGAATTAACTGACCTATCCTCTTTAAAATTCTATTCTTAAATTATTCAAAGCTTTTTATTTTCAAATTTTCTCGAGGGTTCTCAATATTTCTCTCTCTAATTTAAGGTTCCATTGAAGCTAAAGCTTGAAGGTTTGATTAAGGATTTTCATATTTTATTTTTTAATTCTAAGTATTTACTTGAGGTATGTAGGGCTTCATTCATGGATTAGTTTCATCCATGAAGCCTAAACCAAAATATTTTTTTAATCAAAGTTTTATGATGATCTCTTATGGGCTTTTTAAGCTCTGATTCTTAAGGCATGGATTATGATACTTATATGATGATTTTGACTAATTAGGCATGAATTGTGATGAATTACATGATCTATATGATTTTTAAAATAAAGTATGTGTTTTTAAAGTATACATGATTAGGGCTTAATCATTTGATGTAGGTTCCTTTATTAATGATCTAATTTGATTTCAATTGCATGTTTTCTCTATGGATCTTAATTGCATGATTTTTACTCAAATGTCCAAGAGACAATACTTAGCCCTAGTGTCCCGTGATAAAGCTATGAATTTCTATGCCTCTGATCTCAAGTATGAAAAATATGTTTTATATGATGATGATATTTTGACAATGATGATGTTATAAGAGCTATGATGATGCTATGATAAAGAGGGTGATGAGAAACCTAATATTTACGATTATGTGAAGGTGGGAATGTTTACCCACATAATAATGAAATCAAAGTAAATAGACTGTTCATATGATATGATATTCATATGATAGACTATGAAGATTATTTTGAAATCTATGAAAGTACGATTTTAATGAAGTATAAACTATGTTGACACTATGTATATGTATGATTTATGTATTTTAAAGAACAAGACTTACCACCGAGTGGACTTTTGTGAGGGAGACTATCTCCAAGGGTCCTTATATAAATCCTCAAGTCCCATAAATATGTGCCATTATAGGAATTATGTTCATATTTTAGGCCTTAAAGGTGTGTTATTTTTTCCAGTTAGCTTAAATAATAGACACTCACTGTGCTAGGATAGATCCTAAAGAGTAGGATCAAATGATAGTTCTCACCGTGATAGGATAGAGCCTATAGGGTGAGGATCGAGTCAACCTAGTCAAAGTAGACTCCTCTTAGCTTGATGTATAATGAATATCAAGATTCCATGTAACAGTCTGCGTGGTCTTATATGCCGGTTATGGTATTATCCCACATATATATATTAAGGTTATGAATGGATTTGATTATGCTTCTTCTCATGATTTTAAACTTGCATGCTCATATATATTTTGTCTCTATCCTACTGTTTATGATTATGCATGTTCATATTATTATGATGTCCTTTGATTAATTGATTTCTACATACTTAGTGCATTCTTTATACTAAAGCACACTTCTCTGCCTACATGATCTAACCATGTAGGGATGGACGATGAGGTTCCTATTCCATTCCATTGCTAGATTCAGATTCTAGAGCTTCAAGACTCATTAGTTAGTTTCCATGCTTCGGGAACAAGCCATTATGATATTTTCCTTAATGTTGAAACTTTATCATTTTCCATATTTTTATGTATGTCTTGAGGGTAAGTTAGTGAGTTATATGCTAGACCATGCCAAGATTATGATGTAGAGGCATGAATTGGACAAAATGGATTAATGTACTTTCCCTTATGAGAACAATGACATTTTCAATTTATATACTTCCACTTACTTATTCTCTATGTATAATTATTTTACCTTATGAATTCTTATTATATGAACAAGAGACTTGGATAGAATGCCTTCAGGTGTCACATTTTTTGTGTCACAGCTAGGCCCTAGGTTTGGGTCGTGATAAAAAGTAGAATCAGAGCACAAGGTTTGAAAGCATCCTAGAGAGTCCAACAAACCACGTCAAATAGAGTCTTGTTCATTGGTGTAAAGCGTGACATATCCATGAATAGGAGGCTATGAGACATTTTAGGAAAACTTCATTTCTTTTGTTATCTATGTCATACCTTCAAAGTTTCAGTATCCTAACTCCTGTCCCTTTGTGTTTTCACAAATGGCTCTATGACGTGCTCCACTACCAAGGGGAAATAATGTTAATGCAAATCAAGCTCCTCTATCTCCCCAAGTTCCTCAGGTCCCATAAGCAGACCAGGTGTCTAATAATGAGTTTAGAGCTGCAATCACCATGTTACCTCAAGTAGTTGCTTCTCCAAAGACTCCTACTCTAGCTTCGAGGATGAGGGATTTATCTAGGATGAATTCCCCATATTTTCATAGTTCAAAGGTGGATGAGGACCCACAAGATTTCATTGATGAAGTGTATAAGGTGGTAAAGATTATGGGGATCTCCTCCGAAGAAAAGGCTGAGCTAGCAACTTACTAACTTAAGGGAGTGCTAAAGTTTGGTTCACTCAGTGGATGTATGAGAGAGTTGATGAAGGTGATATTGATAGGGAGATATTTAAGGTCATTTTTGTTTATCGCCTTTTCCCACATGAGCTAATGAACTTGAAGCAAGGTGGTATGAGTGTGAGGGAATATCCTCTCAAGTTCACCAAGTTGTCCAAATTTGCTCCTTCTTTGGTAGCCGACTCCAGGACCTGCATGAACAAATTCACTTTAGGTGTATTCAACTAAGTAAAGATGGAATTCAAGGCCACCATGCTCATTCAGGAAATCGATATTTCTAGACTCATGACATATATCAAAAAAGTGGAAAGTGAGAAACTTCAAAAGATGAGGGTAAGACTCCAAGAGGGCTTGTTATGAAGGTGGGTTCTCCTATGGAAAGTCTTGTGGTGGCCGATTCAAACAAGGCCTTGGGTCTTCTAAAGGTGCACCTCAAAGGTTTGACAAATAGAAAGGGGCCAATCCTAAGGCTCAAAGTTATATGGAGAAAGGTGGTGTTATTCCTCCTAGATGTCTCAAGTGTGGAAGGAACCATGTTGGTGAATGCTTGAGAGGTCTGGTGTATGTTTTAGTTGTGAGAAGATGGGATATAGAATTGTCGAATGTCCTAATATTGCTAACAAATATAAAGAGAGGTGTCCCCAAGGTTAAGTAGCTCAAAGGGGATAAGTGCAAAAAGGTGCCCAAGCTCAAAGTGATGGTCCAGATGGTAATTGATTCTATGTTCTACATGCTAGACAAGAAGTTGATGAGGCTCCTGATGTGGTTACCGGTATATTAAAAGTTTTTTACCATGATGTATATGTTTTGCTTGACCCTAGTGCCAGCATGTCTTCTGTTTATCCTTATATTTCCATAAAATATAGTGTGTCTTCGGAAGTCTTCTTAGAAACTTATTATGTCTATATTCCCATTGGCGAGTCAATCCTAGCCAAGAAAGTCTATCGAAGTTGTCCCATGACTATTTTACACAAAGTCTTCCTATGTGATCTAATTTAACTTAATATGACCAATTTAGATGTTATTCTTGGTATGGAGTGGTTGAATTCATCCTATGCTTCTATTGATTGTAGAACCCATAAGGTTACATTATAAGTCTCTAATGAGACTATTTTTTAATGGAAGGGAATTGATTCTGTGTTCAAAGGGAAGTTTGTCTCTTATATGAAAGCTATGAAAATGATTTCCAAAGGTTGTCTATATCATGTTATCTGAGTCATGTATGTTGAGTCTTATGTTCCTACATCTGATTTATTCCCATAGTAAATGAGTTCTCTAGTGACTTAATTGTTATTCCTCCACTAAGGTAAATTGGTTTTGGTATTGATCTCTTGCCCAACACCCAACCTATTTCTATACCTCCATATCTAACGAACCCAACAAAATTGAAAGAGTTGAAAGACCAGTTAAAGGATTTTCTTATAAAGGGTTCATAAGGCCTAGTATGTTACCATGGGTGCTATCATATTATTTGTAAGAAAGAAGGATGGTTCACTTTGGATATGTGTGTATTATAGGCAATTGAATAAAGTGACCATAAAAAACAAGTATCCACATTCAAGGATTGATGACCTATTTGATCAACTATTAGGTGTAAGCTACTTTTCTAAGATTGATCTCGGTTTACATATCACAAATTAAGGGTCAAGGAAGATGATATCCCAAAGATGGCATTTAGAACTCGGTATGGTCATTTTGAATATTTGGTTATGTCATTTGGGCTAACAAATGCTCCTATGGATTTGATAAACAGGATTTTCAAAGCATACTTGGATATTTTTGTGGTGGTATTCATAGATGATATATTTGTGTACTTGTAGAATGTGAAGGACTATGAAGATCATTTGAGGATTTTGTTTCAAACATTGAGGGATAGACAACTCTTTGCCATGTTTAGCAAGTGTAAGTTTTAGTTAAGAGAGGTGACTTTTCTTGTTCACATTATTTCGGGTTATGGTATTAGAGTTGATCCAAAGAAAATAGAGCGGATGAAGAATTGGCCTAGACCATTGTCTCCATTCGATATTAGAAGTGTTTTGGGTTTGGCATACTATTATAGAAGGTTTGTTGAGGGATTTTCATCCATTGATTCTCCTTTGACAAATTTGACCTAAAAGAAGGTGAAATCCCAATCCTCCGATAAATATGAGAAGAGTTTTCAATTGTAGAAGGATCATCTTACTTCACCTCCTATTTTGGCATTACTTGATGGTTCAGACGATTTTATTGTGTATTGGGATGCCTCACATATAGGTTTGGATTGTGTGTTGATGCAACATAGAAAGGTCATTTCCAATTCTTCAAGGAAATTGAAAGTTCATGAAAAAAACTATCCAACACGTGATCTTGAGTTATTGGCTATTGTGTTTGCACTAAAGATTTCGTGGCACTAGCTCTAAGGGGTACATGTTGACATATTCATCTACCACAATAGTTTGTAATATGTGTTTAGCCAAAGAGATTTGAATCTAAGGCAAAGAATATGGTGGAATTTTTGAAAGATTATGACATGCGTGTGATGTACCACCTTGGTAAGGCTAATGTTGTGGCCGATGCTTTTAGTAGAGTGTCTATGGCCAGCGTGGCACATGTTGAGAGTGAAAATAAAGAGTTGGTCAAAGCATTGTAGTGTTTGGCTTGTTTGGATGTTTGTATTAGACCACATCGAGATCTATGATGTAGAGGGATGATTTGGACTAAATGGATTAATGTACTTTCCCTTATGAGAACTATGACATTCTTGATTTATATACTTTTGCTTGCTTATTCTCTATGTATGCTTATTTTACCTTATGAATGCTTATATTATGAAGAAGAAGCTTGGATGGGATGTATTCGGGTGTCATATTCGTCATCGCACTACTAGGCCCTAGGTCTGGGTCGTAACAAAACTCAGGATGAATATCAACAACACCCCATTTCATAGAGATGTCTGTGGAATGGAGCTCACTACATCACTCTAGAGTGCCATAACATCAGCACTAAGGGCTATCACCGCATCAGAAATACAAAATGCCTTCTCCAAATCATCAACGCGACATGTGAGGATATTCAATCTAAAAGAAAAATCTAATAGACGATGATATTGATCGGCCAACTCTGTCTTCAAGGGTTCAATGGAAACTGTGATGGCCTTTATAATCATGGCAGGCACTTGAGACCCTAGGCGTCTATCAAGAACATCAACTAAATGGGCTTCTCTACCCATTTGATAAATCATGGCTTGAGTTAAGGGCGGCTTATAACTAGATGTAGGCAGGGGACTAGTAGATGAGGATGGCGTAGTTATGGAGGTGGATGTCCTAGTAGAAGGACCAAATAGAGCATAATCTAGAGCCACAATAGATGGAGTCTCAGAAATAGGTTGCTCGATCTCAAGTGTTGTTGGATCAAAAACTGATATAGTATTAGCTGGAGGTTGCCTTATTCTAGCCTCTATATCTCTCAAATAATCTACCTTGATCCAATGAATATCACTAGATGTTATCGGGGTGACCTGAACATCAGTAGCCTCAACAAGTAAATCCCAAGCAAGCTCACATAACTTGGTAATGAGGACGGAAAATGGAAGTGATGTATGTTGCTGCCTCGCCCTCATAAAAATCTCGAGTATGATGATCTCACATAAATTCAAATACACCTGATCCATAATAAAACCCAATAAAGCAGCCTTTGGATGTTAGATGATGGATTCATACTATGACAACATCAAGGTACTACTGATAAATCTAAACCAATAGCAGGCGACATTATTAATGTCTTGCTTCTTAATAATGACCCGTCGCTGATACATGATGGTGTAATATAGGCTAATAATTGTGCGATCCATCCTGGCAACCCATTGAAGTGTTTTGCCAATTTTTCCAAGAAGGCATCTAAACACATAATTGTATAACCCAAGACCTCATTGATCGTCAGAAGCCTACAATGTACCTCTTTGACCCAAACCTCAACAACAAATAGGGACTTAGGTGACACTCCCTTTTTAGGCTTCTAGAGTTTTTCAACATAAGCCTTTTAGTGCTCTGAAACCCATGATGGAACATAGAAAATGGGAGCCCTAGTAAAAGGGTCAAATCAGGGAAATTTTATTATATCCCATATGTCGGGATATCGGTTGACAACCCTACTTATAGATAGTTACTTGTAATCCAAAATAGTACATAGTCCTATTGCTTTAAGGTGATTAATGAACCTTAGGGAAAAGATGCGCACTGCCCATGGTGGTAGGTAGCTCATCGGGTCATGAATAACCTTAGAATACATCTATTTTCGAGTACGCTCCAATAGCTATGAAATATCAATAGGTTATTATGGTGGTGGTCCCTCTAGTGCATGGACTAGAGTGAAAGGACGATTTTCCTTCACATTAGACTTGTTGTCATTCGTCCAATCTAATTTAGTCGATCTAGAGTTCAAATTCAATTGTTAGGTCTTATTCATGTGCCTTATGCCCTTTTCTTTGTCCATCTCAAGTTCCTTCACATGCTTAGGTCTACATGGAGAGGTCTGTATGGACCTAGACTCTTTAATAACAATACCCCTTAGACGACTTTGAGGTGGACCCTCCATCCCATCAATCAAACATAACACTGATTGTTTGGTTCTAGCAATACCTATAAAATAATATACCATCAAAGATAATTGGGTGAAAGAGTAGTCAAAACCATATCAGAAAACAGTGGAAAAATTACATAGGAAAGAGTTTTGTCTGTATCTCATCAAGTGAGTTGACAAGTCACCGAAGTGATTTGTTGAGAAAAGTTGTGCTCGTCGATACATCCCAAAATATTTTGGTTTAGGGTAGGACTGGTCGGCAAACTCAAACCAATTACGAATGTCGCTAAATAAAATTGACAATGATATAGGACCTCACCAAACAATCCAGAAAGTTTTCATGAAAATGTAGGCAAATTAGGAGATGTCAAGAGGCAATTGGCGAGTCGTCAAAGAAACGTGGTGATGCTACAATAGTTTGCCAAGTGAACCAGTACTTTCAGGACTAAATAGGCTTGGAAAGATGAATAAACACCCTAAGGTAGACTCACCAACAAGGCCGATGAGCTCAATTTTCCACGCCAATTTAACCAAATTTCAGCTTCGACAAAAATTCCAACACAAATCATTTTAAATAACATTTAGACATATATTCCCATACATTTATACATAACTCAGTACCCATAACACCCCAAATATACAAAATTCATCAAGTAAGTCAAGTTACGAGTACCAAATCAATGATTAAGCCTTTAAGAAAATCATCACTAGTCCATTATCGAGCAAAATCATTCGATCAAGGAACACGAGGCTAATCAAACAATAACCCACCACCAAAATTAAAAATCCAACAATTAAACCAATCAACCATAAGCCAATCATCACAAAAGAATTAATTCTAACCTAACTCATAGTTCTCAACCATTTCAACATATGCCCAAATCCATTAAATGAACAAATTAATGTCTACCCATGATGGAACTTACACCCAATCAATCAAGTACCAATTTTTCAACAAATAGTCAAGATATGCTCAAACACATAACACTCTACCAACCCTAGGGTTTTCTCATAAGTACTAATCAATTTCAACATTAATTCCATGGTTCAAGCATAGGCTCAATCGAGAAGAATCATTTACTAGCGCGGAAAACACTAATAATGACAAAATAAGGAAAGGAAATAAACTAAAAAGGTCACTAACAACTTTAGAAGAAAATAACTGGTACTAACTGTAACAACCCGAAAATTTTCAAAAACTCCTTATGGTTGGTCTTATATGATGTACTATGGGTCATGGTTGAGTTTTGGTAGCCACGGGTGGAGTTTAAGTAGCCAAACGCAAAATGAGCTAGTTGGTGGCATAGAGGGGCAGTTTGGGCCGTGTACTTCAAACTGTCATATCTTTTGATACGGATATAATCGTGTGGGCTACTATATAACAAATTGAATCTATTTGAGTTAGATTCACAATGCAACTGGTTTCACTCGATTCAGAGTTTGGATGAGGATGTTATTGCCCAAACAGTGGGACTGTCTGAAATTTGTAAGACATTGGAGATAGGCTCTGAAAAGTGGCCAAGGACAAGGCCACGGTCCGTGTGGGGTATCGTGTGGTGGTCCAGTGAGCTAGGGGTGGCAAGTAACCACCCCATGAGACAAGTCACAAGCCACGGATCACTTGGATGGTCCGTGTGTACTTGGACGGTCCGTGAACTATCTCTTCAAGTGGCACAGTGGCTTGGACAAGCTTTGGATAGCCTAAATGGCTAAAGGAGGGGTCACAGGACCATGAGATGGTCCATGGACCTTCATACGGCTCATGAAAGGGTTCGTCATGTGTTCCAAAAAGTCCTCTGAGAGTTCACATTAAGAATTGGCTAAGTGTGGTTTAATGGAAGGTGAGACGGTCCATGAGACAGGTTCACGGTCACTGTAGAAACCATGTGACCCTGTTTCCAGTGAAAAGTTCCATTTTATTAATGGTAATTTCGTGAATTAACATTTCCTTAAGCCCATTTTTGGTATTTTAAGGTCTCCTAAACCTATAATACAATCCCCAAACCCTCATTCATCCATTCAAACTCTCCTACACTCAGTTTGGAAATTCTAAAACCCTCTTGGCCTCCATTGAAGAAAGTTTGAAGAATTTGGGGAAGACAACCTTGACCAAGTTTGACCTTGCAATTAGTTGATGAAATTAAGGTATGTGAGACTTGATTCAAGGATCCTCTTTCATCCTTGAAGACCCTATGAACCCTAACTCTTTAAATTTGATTTTAAGTTTTTAATTATGTTATGGGTTCTTCTATTAATGGTGTATATTAGTGTTGGGAATAGTGTGTTGTAGTTTTAGGTGATTTAAATCATGGTTTAAGTTTGATTTCATGAATGTTCATTGGAACCCTTGTTGATTTAAAGTGCACGTCACTTTCATGGTTTAATTAAGCATGGGTAACTTGCATTATGAATTTTTCAAGGATTTCTACATAATTTATGATGAAATGTCTTTCAAATTGTGAAATAAAGTCTTGATTCTATTACCCATGTTCTTGTATCTCATTCATGGAATATGCATGGTTAGTATTGTTCCTTTGGAACCCATGATTTGAAACTCTTTGTCCCTAGGGGACCCATGATGAAACTCTTTGTTCCTATGGAACCCATGTATTGAAAATTCTTTGTCCCTATGGGACCCATGTATTGAAATTATTGTTCCTTTGGAACCCATGATTGAACTCTTGACTTGTGATCACATAGTCCCATGGCTCTTTGAGTAACTTGGATGCTTGCATCCCCATGTAATGTTTTGCTTGTTTGACAAGCCCATGTATATGAGATACACTTGTTGTATTGGTATCAAATGATCATGAAATGTTTTGGAAAACACTTATTGGCCTAGGGCCTAAGCATGAATATGCTCCATGTACAATGATTTGATTTTGACTCATGATGCATGATTTGCAAAGAATGTAAACCTCCCGATTTAATGTTGCATGTATATACGTATGTATTCCCGTGGGACAAGACTAAGCACCGAGGGATTGGGAAAAACCCTTTCCGTCAAACCATGTGCCACCATAGGTTTTGAACTCCTAGGGGTTCCCATATTATATCATTCCTTGTTTCAAGGAATCTATGGGTCTACTTGGCAAGTAGACCGGATCTGGATAGTAGCTCGTTTGGGTCTTCCATGTTGTCGGTTGAGGTGACATCCCTGCTATATACGATCATAGGATTGCATCTCATGCATCATAGCATAGCATATTGTTATATTACTCTTTGGCTACGTGCGTTCCTTTCGTATCACTTGTCCCTTTGACTTGCTGCTTGGTCATGCTATATTTTTCATGTGCATTGCATGCCCACATACTTAGTGCTTAATTGTGCTAGCCTATATTCTTGTCTACATGTTCTAACCATGTAGGGACCGAGGGTGATTATTACATTCTACCTGATGACTCTTGAGATTTTCTATTGAAGACTTGCTAGTGGTGAGCCCTCTTGTTCAAGGGACATAGCCACCATCTATCTACCACTTTAATTTCATGTATTTACTTCTTTTGACTTGAGGGTGAGCCTCAAACTTGTCGAGGCCCCACTCATCTATGTGGAGGTATTGTTGGACAAATCTATATACTCTTGAACGTTTAGCTTGTATGTTGAACCATTTTTTATTTAAATATGATATTATTTATCTTTTCTCATGATCATGTTCTCTTGTTATGTTATTGACTTGAACGATGGGTATTGTGAATGGCTATGTGCTTATATGGAAAGTCTCATAATCTCGGTGTGCCCCATAGTGGAATCCTATTTCCCCTTGTCCTTAGAGATTATTGCTATATGTTATGTATATACATGATTGTCCCATCCCCGATATTGTCCCTATAGCTTGAGTCCCAAGTCCCGAATCCCTTAGAGCTTATGTGTTATGTGCTTAGCTTCAGCGTTTCTGAGCCGATGATAAGTGTAATGATGCTATGATGGCTTGATCAGGGGTCTTCGGGTCCTTTTTTTCCATGTCACATCTAGGACTCCTATCCGAGTCGTGACAAAGATGGTATCGGAGCCCTAGGTTTGTAATGATCCTCAGAGTCCAACATTCCGCGTCTATTAGAGTCTTGTTCATGGGTGTGATGCGTGCCATGTCTTTGAACAAGAGGCTACGATGACGTTCTAGGAAAATGTCTCACTTCATTTCTTCCTTTTGTCGTGCCATGAGATCTTGATAAGTCTCTAAACCTTGGTATTGTCGTTCTTTCAGTAAATGCCTCCAAGAAGAGCTCCCCTCCTACGTCCAGCTCCGGAAGTCAAGGAAATTGCTCCTCGGGCACCGGTTGAGGAACAGGTGACCAATGCCGAATTTTGTAATGTCGTATCCATGTTGGCACAAGCTGTGACCAACCAAACTAGGCACGTCTACCCTGCCCTTATCACTACTCCGACTTCAAGACTGAGGGACTTCACTCATATGAATCCCCTGGAGTTCTACGATTCTAAGGCTGATGAGGATGCTCAAGAATTCGTGGATTAGCTCACCAAGGTTTTGTCTATCATGGGTATTAGCTCGGAGGAAAAGGTGGAGTTGGCGGCTTACCAACTCAAAGATGTTGCTCAAGTTTGGTATGGCAATGGCTCATGGAAAGGGTGGCGGATGTGAAGGTGGATTGGGATGCGTTTAAGACTGCATTTCTTGATAGATTCTTCCCACTTGAGCTTAGAAAAGTAAAGATGACTGAATTTATCAATCTCCGTCAAGGCTCCATGACCGTGAGAGACTATGCCCTCAAGTTCACCAAACTCTCTAAGTATGCTCCTACTTTGGTTTCGGATCCCCGTGCAAGGATGCACTAGTTCATATCGGGTGCATCGGATTTGATTATGAAGGAGTGTCGTACAGTATGCTCATAAAGGATATGGATATTTCTAGGCTCATGACATATGCCGAACAAATTGAGGGTGAGAAGATGAAGGACAAAAAGGTGTATGAGGCAAAGAGGGCCCGTATTGATGTGGGGTTCCCAAATGCTAAGGTTGGTGGGTTTGGCTATTTCTATCAAGGCCAAGGGTCTAATATGAGATTTTCTAGGGTTCCTCCTCCTAGGGAACAAGTTGGGAATGGTCCTCAGATTCCTCATTGTGATCATTGTGGACGTAACCATTGGGGTGCTTGTACAGAAGGCACGGGTGCTTGTTATGGGTGTGGTAGCTTGGACCATAAGATTTCGAATTTCCCAAAGAACTCGAACAAGGCCCAAGTTTCTCCCGGTGGTCAAGAGCCACAAAAGGCTCCGGTTGTAGGTACTCCAAGGAACAACCGGTTCTATGCTTTTCATGCCCGCCAAGAAGTTGAGGAAGCTCCGGATGTCGTCACGGGTATGTTAAAAGTCTTTAATTTTGATGCATAT
>JBCEWC010002166.1:0-36035 GCA_038996855.1 Solanum aculeatissimum
GAAATCTATTTTATTTTATTTTAAAACAATTATTTTGAATTATTAAAATTTGAAGAAGCTTGATGATTAATTTATGATGTGGAAGGTAAAAATTGGGTGTCAACAATCTACAAAAATAATCATTATAAAATAATGAAAGATCAGAAAATAAATACTAAAACAGATATTTAATAAAAGAATGGTGTAGTCAGAAAATATAGTAAATTAAATATTTAATAGATAACAATTGAAAATCCCAATGAGTTTGTCTAGATGGTATGGAGTTGGCCTGCATGGATAATGCATGTTCTTATTAATTTATTTATCTTATTTTTTTTAATTCATTTAAAAGAATGTCTTTCTTTTTTGTCTTTTGAGCAACTTTTTAAGAAATTATGGAGTTATTTATATCATAATTATTATAAAGATATTCAAACACGGATAAGTAGGGGTGTCAAATGGGTGGATTGGACTGAAATTGAGAATGTTAAAATGGGTTCAAAATAGAGATTGAGTTGGGTTATGACCGTCCAAATTTATTTTGTGCTCAAACAAGTTGGACTCAAATGAGCTAAAATTCGGGTTCGATCATGACCCGCTCAATCTCAATAATTTTAACATATTATTATTTATCTTTTTATAATCACAATTTGCATTTCAACTCAAAAAATTAAAATAAAAAGTTATAAATTGATAGATAATTGATAGAAAATATAAAATAGATAGAAAACATACATTATATTAATGCAAGTAAAGAGCCTTAGAACGGGTTGAAATTGGAGATTAAATTGGGCTCAATTAAAGATTCTTTTGATACAGGTTAAGACTTGAACGGGTTGAGATTGAATCCAATTAAAATTATCTTGAATCCAACCCATAAAAATTTGGGCGGGTTGGACGGGTTACCTATATTTGGGCTCATTTTGACACCCTTAGTTGTTATATTATTTTTTGAGCTGGGAGTCTATCGAAAACAATTTATCTACATCTAAGATAAATATACGATATGAGTATGCATTATCCTCATCAGACCTCACTTTGTGGGATTGCACTGAATATGTTGTTATTCTTGTTGCCACAACATTTAACATATGCATGATCCTGTTTACGCTACTATCTAGCTTGACGTATCACATCATTCGACATGTGACACAATTTGAGCATTTAAGAGATTGGAAAAATTACTTGGGTGAGTCATTTTTGAAAAATAATTACTGATTTTAGCAATATTTTTTATTTATTACCATTTATAATAATACATAGCAATATTATGATAAATCTACACTTATATTAAAAGTGAATTATACATGCAATAGTAATGTATTATAAGTATTTAAAAATATTTTGTGTTTGTTTGTTGAGAAATTGACACAATGTATATTAAAATTGTGATAAATGTATTATCCATCAATAAAACTTGTATTATATATGTTTCATAAATAATTTTTTGAAAAATATATTTAAAATGTATTATAAATATATTATAAGTGTTCAGTGAAAAATTTATTATTAATAAATATTTTCTTAATATAGTAAGTTTCCCTTTAAGATTAGAGAATTGAATGGGCCTTTGTCATAGTCCAACTAAATAGTCTAGCCCAGTATAGTGGACTCTTAAATCTGGGCTACTGACACACATCCATATACAATTCTAAATGGGTTATTTTTTTATACATAACTTAGACTTGAAATTTAATATGATCAAATAGTTATATTTTATATAATTACAGGGCATACATCACTATGTGACCTGGAGGGGAGGAGGGAGGAGAGAGGAGAGAGAGATCGAGAGAGAGGAGAGAGACGAATTGTATATGTATATTTGTCAAATTATATGTGTATAACTGTCAAATAATTGTATATGTGTAACTAATATACATATATGTATTTGTATATCTGGCAAGTGAGATTGGGAGAGGGAGGGATATGCGAGCGAGATTGAGAGAGGGAGGAGAGAGGCGAGCGAGAGAGGGCAGAGAGTGTAGAGAGGCGAATTGTATATGTATATCTGTCAAATTGACTATGTAAATCTGTCAAAATAATTGTATATATGCTACTGATATACAAATGTAATTGTATATCTAGAAAGAAATTATAGAGAGAGGCGAGAGGAACAGAGGAGAGAGAAAATAGCAACAAAACCCTAACTATAACAAAAAAAAACCTAACTATAGCTTTAAATTGTAATTTTTTCAAATTATAGTGGTATAATGTAAATACATATCATATGTTTGCCCAATTATGTAATTTTTCCATTCTAAATCAACATAAGCATATTTGTCACCTAAATAATCTATTTAAAAATTGAATTCTAAAAAATTGACATTGTATAGCCATATAAAAATATAAACATTGAAATAAGTAGGGAAGCAAATATTTTTTCTTCCAAATTTCATGTTTCAATCAAATATTTAATTGATAACATTGATGTGTATATCACGTAGTATGTCCTGTATATCAGTGTATATAACTTACAGATTTTCATGGATATATATGCATATAATACACAATGTAATACACACAACACACTGATATATACATGGGATATAAAGTGAGATACACAAACATTCTTATCATAGATACTAATTCACTCTATAGTTTGAAATAATTATATATTGTCTCATTAATAAATAATTTTGTACAAGATTTCAAATTAAATACACCATTCCTTTAAATTTCAAGTAAGATACATGTATCAATGATACCATATGTATTTTGAAGTAATTCTTTAAAGGTAAAATTACACTGAGAGACACTAAACTTAAAAAATTACAAAACAAAATAGCCCTCGTTGTATAGACATGTATAGTCGGTGTATATTTGTGTATCTTAATGTATATTTTGTGTATAACCCATGTATAAGTAATATACATTGTATAGAAGTGTATACTTTCTATAACTTTTGACAAACCATATTGTATAGTCATGTATAGTTTCGGTGATTTTGGATTATTTTTTATGTAAATAAAACATGGGCTACTTTTTTTGTAAACATTTTACTTTTTTTTTTATATATATATATATGTAATTTCCCCTTCTTTAAATTCCAAACCTTTTGTTGGGTTGTTCCTTGTTTTAGTTAAACAATTTTGTCTGAAAAATGTAGCTTAATATTAACAACTAGCGGAGAAGGGCATAAAATGCTCCTCAATTATTTGAAAATTGGTATAAAGTTATCCTTCATCCACTTTTCATCCCCCAAATACCCTTGACGTCAACTTTTTGGCTAAAAAATACCTCTGATGTCAATCTTTTGGCTCCAAAATATCCTTATTTCTGACAACCCACACTCATAAAGTGGATGAAGGACAATATTATACCAAATCTTATAGTTTACGGGCATTTTAGGCCTTCTTCTTTAAAATAATTTGAAGTAACTTAATATATGGTCTTGTATGATTGACCTGATTTTGGGTTCTATAAGAAATCGAAAATAGAAAAAAGGGGTTAGTCCTCTACTTTCAACACTGATCCGGTCATCCCCTCCCCCCCCCCCCCTCCCCTCCCCGCCTCCCAATCCCACCTCCTCTCTCTTCCACTGTTTTTTTCTTATTGGATCTTGTCCATCATTTTTTTTATTTTCTTTCAACTCAAACAAGGGAGAGAAAAAGAGAAAAAATAATGATGATATTCATATAGAAATAATTAGTTCAATTTAAGATGATTTATATATATAGAAATAAACTTTTTCTCATATTTTCATCCCCACCCTACCATAATAATAATATAGATTAAAAGAATATAAACACGAAAGCTTATTTCAAGTTTGAGCCCCAGATATCCTAATTAAAAATAAGATATTAAAAAATAAAAAGAGAAAATGAACAAGACAACTGCATAATTGATAGAAGATTTTATATAAATAAAAAATAATAATGTTTTTTTAGATGAGTAGGGCGAGTATTCA
Organism: Solanum aculeatissimum; assembly: GCA_038996855.1. NCBI lineage: Eukaryota > Viridiplantae > Streptophyta > Magnoliopsida > Solanales > Solanaceae > Solanum > Solanum aculeatissimum. Next base: position 3,887 of record JBCEWC010002166.1, read on the forward strand.
TTTTAGTTGGATCCCTAATTATGAGTCGGATTAATATATGAAGGTTGATTTAATATAGGTTAATAGAAAGATATTATGAAATTAATAATTTTTTTAATATTATTTTCAAGCGTATTAGGTCAAATATGAATCATATGTGATTTTTATCATTTATTTGAGAAGAGTTTTAATTTGGATCAATCAGATTAGGTAATATAATGAATAAATATTTAATGATTTTCCTTTAGTGAAATTGTTAAAAATAAGGGCAAATATGAGCCAATTGATTAATATCGAGAATATTTTTGAGCCAAAAGATTAACATCAAAGACATTAGGAGCCGAAAGGTGGATAAATATAATTTTGTAATAGTTCCACAATATTTGCTTATAATTATCTTTGACACAACCTCTATATATTTAGGATTATTTGATTCGTGGACTAAGTTATTCTGAAATTTTAATTCTTGAATTAGTTTATCTCATTTGAAAAGTGGAATAAATAATACTTATTAAGTTGGATGGAATAAAATGAGACATTCAAGATAAATTTATATTTTTCAATCAAACAAAATGGTCCCTTATTTGTATTTATTGATATTAAATTTTAATTATGATTAATCCACAATATATTATCTTAAGAATTAACTAGAATATGGTTGTAATTCAAGCAAGAATTATGGCCTCAAATGACAAAAGGATTTATTGGTGTCAAAATATGTTCCACTAATTACACATCTCAAAACTTTGCATTCAAATTTCTATCTCAATAAATAAAAGACAAATAAACTTTTACATTCAAAAGTATGGAATTAAGTGCAACTAGTTGTAAACCAAATGTAAGCTTTTCAAGGTTACCAAAGGTTACTTTTTTATTTATTTATTTATTTATTTATTTATTTTCATCTGATGTCTAGTATTCAGATTTGGATCCAATAAAATAAAATTTTAAATTCAAATTGGGAAATTTTGCATTGGAGGTAAAAGTGCACCTAATAGAATCAAAACCTAGTTCGAAACCTCTGATAAAGAACAAATAAATACTTATCACCCCAACACAATCTTTGTTGATTTCAAAGGTTACATAAATCATATAGTACAACAACATATTTAGAACCTGTTTGGATTAGCTTATGACTTATAAGTCAAAAATCATAAGTTAAGATTTGTAACTTATAACTTTTGGTTTATTTTTGTTATTTTGCGTTAATAATAAGTGTTTATAATCACTTTTTAACTTTATCCAAACACTTCAAAACTGATTAAAAACTATTTTTTGCTTAAAATACCCACAGTAAGTCAATTCAAATGAGCACTTAGTGTAATCTCACATGCAGAGTTTGAAATGAAAAAGGGGAGTATATAATAAAGACGTTAATCTTATGTTGAAAGATAGAAAAAATTACTTTAGATGGTCCACGAATCATACGTATCACAACAACAACATACCTAGTGAAATCCTACAAGTGGGGTCTGAGTAGGGTAAAATGTACGCAAACGTTACCACTACCTCATAGAGATAGAGACCATATTTCTGGAAGACTCTCAACTGAAATATATCAGCCTCAAAAATAAGAAATACTAGATACAAAAATAACAAAATTCTAAATTCAAAAGTTTCAAACCTTTCTTCTTATTAGAGTTATCCAAAGTATAGGGCTACAAGTATTCCAACTCACAAAAAAGATAAGGTAGTCCACTTAGCTCATGAAAATTTGATGAAACTTACATTTGTGGTCAAGATTTAATCAAGATATATTTGTGATGATTTTTTGGCCCTTTAATTTTTTTGATGAAAATTCTCTCTTTATCAACTAGCTAGCCGTATAAAGTCTAGATTTTGTTCTTGTCTTTTCTTTGTTTAAAGCTTATACTTAATTAATGCTTTCAAAAATTATCAATATATTTCAATTTTAGTCCTCAAGTTAAAGAGATTATATATACAAAGAGACATAAAGAAGATAGAAATTACCAAATGATATTTCAACTTAGAGAGATGAGATATTTTGTTGTTAATTATATAATATTTTTTAAAAAAAAAGTTGGGGTAAAGTTCTTGTAATAGACGCCATTAACTTTTCTCAAATGAATTCCTATAAAAAGAAAACTAGGTTGATTCGAAATTGAAATTTTATTTAGAATATAATTGGATTTCTTAACTTTTATTTTTTTCTTCATAAACATGAAAAATCTATAATTTATGAATACTCTTAAAAAAAAAAATTTCACATAATAATCTTACCAAATGAGCAAATTAATTATAATCGTAAATACGGTATCCAAATATTCTTAGGTGTCGTAACCATGATCCTTTTATAAATAAATATTTGCTATTACATGATATTATAAACTTTCAAATGCACATTATTTTACAAAGACGACCTACTGGTCCAAAAAATCAACAATAATAGTGATTAATTATTCTTTAATATAATCCTTTCACAAAATATGTGCAAACTATTAATTTCAACCATGAGTCTTTTTAAAAAAATAAAATTAAAACGATAAATCTTTTTCTTGATCTTATATCAAAATTTTAAATTTGATCCACAAATTCGATAATCAAATGCCTCCCAAGTTTAAAATGTCTAATTTTTTTTTAAAAATATTTAAAAAAATCTAAATTGGTATATATCTTCAGAAAAAAAAAAGTTATGTGATTACAAAAGATAATAAAACAAAAAGAATTAAGAGTATGTCAACACAAACTGGACAAGTTTTTACGTGTTAGCCACTCATCCCCTATTGAAAACACCAATTTAACTCTCTATGAAATTTGTAGTTGCATTATTTATAATTTTATTATTTTGTATAGATAAATAAAAAATTTAATCTTTATGAATTTAGAATTTTAAAGCTATATTTTTTGTTATATTATATTTCAATCGATCATATCCATTAAATTATTCATAATTAAAGCAACAAAATTTAGTATACATATTATGATTTCGTGGTTGAGAGGGACCGACCTTTTTATTGAATCATGATCATTTGAATGATATTTTTGAATAGGTAATCTTTCCCTAGGATGAACTGGTAAGGAATTTAGATCAATTCCTTCATTTAGTCAATAGTTTTTTAATTCATTTGCTCATTCTTCCAAATCAATTTAAGTTGAAGATTGAATTGTTAAACTTGACTTTCTACGTTTGGAATTTTTTTTAGAATAATATCGCTCTATTAAATTTATATTAAGGTCATATAATCTAGACAACTAATAATTTAGAGTCAAATAATAAAGGACCGCAGATAATATAATAAATAATTCATAGTCAATTGGTGATATGCAAATTCAATATATATATATATATATATCAGTTTAATGAATTCTCAATTATTTTATTGTAACAAGCAAATAAAAAAAGAATAAAATTATTATTTTGAACAAACAAAAATAAAAACTTCCAACATATAATTAAAAAAAGAATAAAACAAAAATACTAACATAATATAGAGATTGGAAATGTCGAATGATGATGATTGATGACTGATGAACAAAAACTAAATATTGTTTGAAAAAACTCACAAGTCACAATATTTTTATTTTTATCTAAATAGAATTCTAATAGATAAAGGACTCAAAGATTTTAAATTTTATTTTTAAAATAAAAGGGAGTAGGTTAGTTTTGAATAAAATAAAATGAGCCCACAGATTTTTAATGGAGTGTCAAGGAGGCCTAGGCTAAAAAAGAAAAACTACGCAAGGATTCGAACCCAGGATGTGTAGCACAATAAGAGACACCCCAACCACACAGGCTGCGAGCACTTTATTATAATCAAATTTTAATTGTTTTATACTTTAATATTTTATTTTTAATATAATATATATGTATATTTAGTAAAAAATTTCAACGAAGTTGTGTCATGTGACACCCCTTTACCCAAGGTAGATCTATGTTGCACCTTGAAAAATTATCAAAATATTCTTAGACGAGAGATTACTCGCATAAAGGATCATCTAAAACTTTTTTTGGAAAATTTGAGGCCAGAATCATGATCAGCGCAAAATTTTGAGTAGGAAATTGATCTCGGTCTAATTTTAGACCAATCAAAGTAAAAAATATTTTTTCAAGGCAAAATGCGATTTCCAGCAAGGTCCGCGACACTTCTACGTCATGGAGATTCTCCCAAACAGGTCATTCTCACGCTTTACACATAAAACTCATTTGACGGGTGCGATTTATGTGTTACCTAAAAAAATAAACTGTGGCGGAACAAGTCCACGACGTGGATCTGCTCCACCACAGTTCAAATTTTCCCTATTGACTGAAATTATAATGAGGGACATTCCAGACTTTTATACACCCCTCCTACTCTTAATCCACGATTGATATATGTCATCTTTTTACCTAAAACTGGCTCCTAAACTCATTCATAAGATTCTTTACGCATTCTAACTAAACAATTAGGGCTAAAAAAGGGAGAAAAGACTAAGGTTTAAGTGATTGGAGCAAAACTATTGAGAATTTGGTTGTCATTTTCATCCCAGGTATGTAAGGCTAAAATAAAGCACGGACCTTGTTCTTCCATGTGCCCCATGATTGTGATAGGATGAATTGTGATGGAATTGAAGCCCCCATGATTGTGTTTTCTTGAAAACTTCTTTAATGTTTAACTTATTTTATTTATATTGTATAATTGATGATTTCTATAAACTTGTTTCTTGAATAAATGATTTAAGCCTTGATTTTACAAACCCTAATTATATTTTTAAACTAAGACTTAATGATTGTGCCTAAGGATAGAGTCTAGAGCCTTAAACTTGTGAATACTTGATTGTGATTAAGATGTGAACATAATAATAGTCCCATGAACTTGATGGTTAAACGTAGTTTTCATAATTGAACCCAAATGATTGAACCTAGCAGAATGTGATCATAAATGTGAGTCTAAATTACTCTTGAAAGATGTGATTTGGAATTTATTAGATGGTTAATAGACTAAAAGGCTTGATTGTGACAGAATTGATGAACTTATAAAAGTCTATCTGAGACTTATTGATTGAATTAGATTAGGTTTGATTGTTTCATGAGCATTGAGTTTTGGGAGGAGTATTGAGCACCAAATTGAGTGAGAGTAAATAACAACTAAAACTCAATAACTACGTAACCAACGTAGGAGAGGATTGAACCGAAAAATCTGGTGTTTTCTTATTCTCCCAAAAGAGGACTTGATGTTATTGATTATAGATTTACTGATGGGATGTTCTTTACCCTGGCAAGGTATTGGATGGATGTGGCAACGACATCACTTCGTTGTATCATCACCAACTCATAGGTGATAGTTGTCAATTAGAGAAACTCTCATATAGGTTTTGATAGCACTCTGATTGGATTAGATTGATTATATATGATTCGTCTTTGTCGAGACCGTATTCTTGCTTTAGACTTTTGACATCCTAATTGATCTTTTTACTTCTTGACTTGAGTATCTGAGTTGATGTTATTCTACCTTGATGTCTGTTTCATTCTGACATTTTACATACTCGTACATTTCATGTACTGACGTCAATTTGAGCCTGCATTTTTTCATAAATGCAGAGATAAGTATTAGAGATCACCAACGGGCATTTCGTTGAGGATCTAATCTTCTAGTAGCTGATTGGTGAATCCTCTCCTGCATTTGGAGGATACCACTTATATCTTTCTTGCTTTAGAATATAGTTTTTATTTTAATTTGAGATAGCCATGAACCTATCATTGGCATTGTCTGGGCAGTAAAGATAGAGCCTTCATAAACTAAACAGTGATGAATTGATGTTAATATCTTTATCTCTTGACTGAGTTCCTTTAAAACTATTCTTATATCTCAAATTTTGGGTTTGATTTGTTAGCCTATGATCTTTACTCATTGAGTTAGAACGTTGATTGGATTTGTGAATCATATTGTCTCTTTATTGTAAGTCTTCTGCTGATTTGAATGAATGAACGAATATGTGATCAGACAAAGTGGTCTTCTTGAGAGACAGTAATGATTTTCGAGTGCCGACCACGTAAGGGGTATCCTTCTGGGGCGTGACAAACTTGGTATCAGAGTATAGAGTTCAACGGTCTTAGAGTGTCTATGAAGTCGTGTCTAGTAAAAGTCTTGCTTATGAGTGTATTGTGCACTACACTTATAATCAAGAGACTACAAGACATTAGTAATTGCCTGATTTCTATTATATTCTGAGTTTGTGCAATAGAGTTTGACTTTATTAAAGTATCTATCTGATTTATATGTTACACATTTGTAGATCATGCCTCCTAAGCATACCGCCACCCAAAGAGATGCTTCAACTTCCAACATTGACAATTCCCTACCAAAGGTGCCTACTCAAATAGGGATGAGAGGTCGAGGTCAACCTACTAGAGCAGTTGAGAAATCCCCGAGCGCCTACTGCTTTGCCTGCTTTACTACAAAGGCTAAATTCAGAAGAGCTATAACTATGCTCACCCAGCTTGTGGCCGCCCTGAGTGGTAATCGAAGTTCACAGGCTCCTAATTCTAGCTCCCAAGAGCCTATTATTGCAACAAGACTTAGAGATTTTCTAAGGATGAACCCACCAGTGTTCACAAGTTCTAAGGTTGAGTAAGACCCCCAAAATTTTATTGATGAAATATGGAAAGTGTTGAAGGCCATGCATGCGCCTAAGACTGAGGAAGTTGAACTTGCTTCCTATCAGCTTAAGTATGTGGCAAATGTATGATACAATCAATGGGAAGATATCGGAAGTAAGGATGTTGAGCCTGTTATTTGTGCGAATTTGAGAGTGTCTTTCTTGAACTTTTCTTTCCAAGAGAGTTGACAGAAGCGAAGGTTGAAAAGTTTGTTAACTTGAAGCAAGAGGTGACGACTGTTAAAGAATATGACATCAAGTTCATTCATATATCTAGGTATGCTCCAGAGATGGTCTCTGGCATGAGATCTAGAATGAGAAAGTTCATATATATCTTAAGCAAGCATATGAAGAAGGAGTGCAAAGTGACATTGTTGATTCTAGGTATGGACATCTCTAGGCTCATGGTTTATGCGCAACAACTTGAGGAGAATTAAAAAAGGATAGGGAGGAGAACATGATCAAGAGAGACAAATTAGCAGGGCACGAGCCTAGCCAACATAAGCAGAGTAAGAGAGAAATGTCATATTTTTAGAAGAGGTCTTCAAGTTATGCGTCATCCTCAGCAAGTGCACCCAGCTTCGAGTAATAAGTATGATCTGAAGTCCCAGGGTCATTAAAATTTCAAAGCTCAGAATTTTTAATCCTAAGCTAGTATGACTCAAGGTTCAAGAGGGAAGCCACATTGTGGCAAGTGTGGAAAACTCTACCTAGGTGAGTGTCATGAGGGCCCAAATGCTTGCTATAGATGTGGACAGACCGATCACTTCTAGGATGAGTGTCCTATGAGAAGGCAGTATGATAAAGGTAACAAAGCTCAGTTCTCGAAAGCACCACCAGCTAGCAGTAATCAGAGAGTTACCACTATGGGTACGGGCAGAGGTACAAACCATTTGTATGTCATGGCTAGTCGCCAGGATTAGGAGAGTTCTCCAAATGTTGTCATGGATATGCTTCGAGCCTTTTCTCATGATGTATATGTCTTACTTGATCTGGTTCCACCTTATCATTTGTGACCCCTTACATGGCTAATATATTTGAGATCTTTCCTAAATGTCTTCTTGAGACTTTTATGTTTCTACTCTTATTGGTGAGTCCATTCTAGCTAAGAGGGTCTATAGAGATTATTTTGTGTCTATCTATCATAGAGATACCTTGTCAGACTTAGTTAAGTTAGAGATAATTGACTTTGATATGATTCTTGGATTGAATTGACTTTATGCTTGTTATGCATTTGTCAATTGTAGAACCCAGACAGTCAAATTCAAGTTTTCGAATGAGCCTGTCATAGAGTGGAAGGGTAGTCCTGCAGTGACTAAGGGTAAGTTTATTTACTACCTTAGGGCCAGGAAGTTAATCTCTAAAAGGTGTATTTATCACATTGTGTGAGTTAAAGATGATAGTATGGAGTCTCCATCTCTAGAGTCAGTCTCGATTGTCAATGAGTTTTCTGAAGTCTTTCCTGAGGATCTTCCTAGAGTCCCTCCTGATAGGGAGATTGATTTTGGGATTGATATTCTTCCTGATACTCAACCAATCTCTATCCCACCTTATAGAATGACCCATGTTGAGTTGAGAGAATTGAAGGAGCAGTTGAAAGTTTTTTTAGATAAGGTTATTCGACCGAGTGTTTCTCCTTGGGATGCTCCTGTCCTTTTAGTGTGAAAGAAAGATGGCTCTCTTAGAATATGTATTGATTATAGGCAGTTAAATAAGGTCACAATAAAGAATAAGTATCTTCTCCCTAGGATAGATAATTTGTTTGACCAACTTCAGGGTGCCTCTTGTTTCTCAAAGATAGACCTCAGATCGTATTACCATCAGTTGAAAGTGAGAGAATGTGATATTCCAAAGACAGTCTTTAGAACCCGTTATAGTCATTTTGAGTTCTTGATCATGTCATTTGGGTTGACTAATGCACTTGCAATCTTTATGGATTTGATGAATAGAGTGTTCAAGTCATGCCTTGATATTTTTGTGATTGTCTTCATTGATGATATTCTAGTCTACTCCAAGAATAAGGAAGAGCATGTTCATCATCTTAGAGTTGTCCTTCAAACTCTTAAAGATGGAGAATAATATGTCAAGTTCTCCAAGTGCGAGTTCTAGCTTGCATCAGTGACTTTCTTGGGTCATATAGTATATGGAGATGGTATTCAGGTTGATAACTAGAAAATTGAGGCAGTGAAGAATTGACCCAGACCTATATCTCTAACTGATATAGAAACTTCTTGGGTTTGGTTGGCTATTACCGTAAATTTGTAGAGGAATCCTCATCTGTATCATCACTATTGACTAAGTTGACCCAAAAAGGTTAATTTTCAATGGTCCAATGTTTGTGAGGAAAGTTTTCAAAAATTGAAGACCAATTGACTACTGCCTCAATTTTGACTTTACTCGATGGAATAGAAGATTTTTTGATCTGTTGTGATGCATCCAGAGTTGGTTTGGGTTATGCATTAATATAGAGGGATAAAGTGACAGCTTATGCTCTCCGACAACTTAAGGTTCATGAAAGAAATTATTCAACCCATGATCTTAAGTTAAAAGTTATAGTGTTTGCTCTCAAAATTGTGCACCATTACTTGTATGAAGTGCATGTGGATGTATTCACTGATTACAAGAGTCTGCAATATGTATTCAACTAGAAAGAGCTCAACCTGAGATAGAAGAGATGACTAGCGTTGCTTAAAGATTATGACATGAACATTCTCTACCACTCATGTAAAGCTAACATTGTTGATGCTCTTAACAGGTTGTCAATGGGTAAAACTATTCATTTTGAGGAGGGAAAGAAAGAATTAGCTAAGAAAGTGCATCGATTGGGTCGATTAGGAGTTCAGCTTGAGGAGTCTGATTAAGGTGAAGTTAATGTTCATAATGGATCTACATCATCTCTAGTGGCAGAGGTGAAAGAAAAGCAAGATCAAGATCTTGTCCTACTACAATTGAAGAAAGTTGCCCATAAACAGAAAGTGATGGTCTTCTTCAAAAGGGGAGATGGTGTCCTAAGTTACCAAAGTAGATTGAGTGTTCCTAATATTGATGGTGTTTGAGATAGTATTATGGCTGAAACTCACAGTTTCAGGTATTTCATTCATCCTAACTCTACTAAGATGTATCATGACTTGAGGAAAGTCTATTGGTGGAGTGGAATGAAGAAGAATATTGTTGAATTTATCTCTAAGTGCCCAAATTATCAACAGGTTAAAGTTAAACATCAAAGGCCATGTGGATTGACTCAAAACTTTGATATTTCCGGATGCAAGTGGGAGATGATCAATATGAATTTCATTACAGGCTTGTCGAGGTCTCGAAAATAACATGATTCAATATGAGTGATTATTGATAGAATGACCAAGTTAGCTCACTTCTAGCAATTAAGACGATTGACATTACAAAAGAATATGTCAGGTTGTACATTCGTGAGATTGCATGGAGTTCCATTTTCCATCATCTCAGATAGAGGAGCTCAATTTACCTCTCGATTTTGGAGATATTTTCAGAAAGGACTAGGCTCAATGGTGAATCTTAGTACAACCTTTCATCCTTAGACAGATGGTCAGGCAGAGCACACAATTTAGACATTAGAAGATATGTTGAGGGTATGTGTCTTTGACTTTAAAGGTAATTGGGATGAACATTTATCCTTGATTGAGTTTGCATATAATAATAGCTATCATGCAAGTATTCAAATGACTATCTATGAAGCTTTATATGGAAGGAGGTGTAGATCCCCGATTGGATAGTTTGAGGTTGGAGAAGCTAAGCTGATTGGGCATAATTTTGTTCATCAATCTATGAAAGAGGTGAAGGTTATTAAAGAGAGGCCGAAGACTGCACAGAGCCACTAGAAATCTTACACTAACGTAAGAAGAAGAGACTTAGATTTTGACATAAATGATTGAGTGTACTTGAAAATGTCACCCATGAAGGGTGTCATGCGATTTGGGAAAAAAAAGAAAGATATCCTCATTATATTGGTCCTTAATAGATTGTGAAAAGGATGAAGAATGTTTCTTATGAGTTAGAGTTGCCTTCTGAGTTAGTTGTGATTCATTCGGTCTTCCATGTCTTGATGTTAAAGAAATTCTTGGGAGATTCTTAATTGGTAATCCCCTTAATAGTATTGGAGTTAAAGATAATTTGTCATATGAGGAGATTCCAGTTCAGATTATTGATCGTCAGGTTTGTAAATTAAGGACCAAATAGATAAACTCAGTCAAAGTCCTGTTGAGAAATCAATTTATTGAGGAAGCCAAGTGGAAAGCTGAGGAAGATATGGAGGTCATTAGCAACATTCAAGTGTGCATTACCTAGTTTTAAACATATAGGATGATACTTGAATTCATCAGAGTGCTTAAGATCATTTAACAACCTGGTAAGGTATTTCATGACTATAGCAAACAAGTAGGGGGAGATTGGATCTCCGTACTTCAATCTTTTCTTTGTATCAAAGGGTTTTGAAGGCTCCCCATTAATTAGTATAGCATAGTTCATTGTCTTCACACATTCCATGATCTATTGTAAGAACGTTTGAGGGAATTCCAGCTCCCGCATGACTTGTTCTAGATTGATGCATTCCACAGAATCATAAGCCTTTTGGAGATCTATTTTGATGACACATCAAGGAGAGATGTGCTTTCAAGTATAGACTCACACAAGCTCATGAGCCAAAATTATATTGTCCACAATTTTTCTTACAGGTATAAAACCTGGTTGTATCTTAATTTTGTATCTTTTACTATTTCATTTTTTGAATTTGAATTCTTGTATTAGAAACATTGAGAAATGAATTATTTCTATTGAAATCCTATTAAGTTTAAGTTTACAATTAAATTAATAGTATTGTGTTATAAATATTAAATCGTATTCTTTTCATATAAAAATTAAAATCCTTAAAATTATATGAAAAAATACTTTTAACTTTCAAAAAATTTGACCAAAACATTCTAGACAAATATAAAGAATCAATAACTTACATGTGTTTATTTTATATTAAAGCATGTGCCGCCTCTAATTTATGTCTACCAAACAAAGCGTCACATATAGTACAACAAAATTATTTGGCAATTATGTATAGACTAGATATATGAATCTATCGGTATGAGCTCAATATATGTTATTTTTTATTTTAATTTATGTAATATAGATATAATTTAAAGAGTCAATAATTTTTTTTATATGTATTTAAATTATTTTAAATTATTAATTATATTATTATAATTTATAAATTAATATTTGCCAACAAAAAAATGTCAGAGGATAAAATAATATTCTATCCTAATTTATATGATATTTTTTTTATTTTTTAAGAGTTAAATAATTTAAATTTTATCATAAATTTGTGCATAGAATATTTAAATTTTTTGAAATTATATATTTGTAAAGTAAATAAAAAATATTATATAAGTCATAATAATTGATAATTCAAAATATTCAAAAGATATATGAAAATTTTACGGTCAAAGATATACTTGTTTGAATCTCGAATAGTGGCAAAGCCAAAATTTTGAATAAGGATTGTCAAAATATAAAGCATAAGTATATATGCTGCTAACAATACACACAACCTCAACCAATTTTTACAACCTTTAACTACTACGTTATCATATATATACATACATATATAAAATTTTCGACGAATTAAGGGCATATCACTCCTCAAGCAAGGGTAGATTTGTGTCTGATCTCGAAATTCAAAAAATACCATATAAATTGAGACGAAAGAAATAATATTTATATATCAACAAATTTTCATAATGACTTCTTCACTATTGCATTTTTTTTTCAAACTTCATTTTATATGTTTTACTTGAATCGAGTATCTTTCATAAATAGTCTATTTATATTTACAATATAGAGACAAATCTATGTAAACACCACCCTTCTTAAACTCCATTTATGAGATTACTCTATATATATTATTTTTATTATTGTGTTATTTAGCAACTAATTAATTGTGTAGATTTAAACAAGATATATACATATATAGATTTTAAAAAAAACATATATATGAGTAAATAAATAAATAATGAGTTGAATATATAAAAATTAAAATGTACAATCTCATTGAGATATTATGAAAATATCTTATGATAAAGAATCCTTAAAGCCTGTAAAAAGGGCAAACCCTGTACACAGGAGGTCTCTTCAATCAATAAACTGTATTTCAAATAAGGAAAAAAATAATAATAAATAAATATAATTGGGACTTCATTTAATTTTTTTTTCTATTTTTCTGCAATTTGTGTTTTGTCCCTACATAGCTAAAATTTAATTTCATGTCTAATTTAAGCTAATTCTTCACTTTGTAAAAAAAAAAAAGTAAATTAAAAATTTGCACAAAAGGGGCCTGAAAAGGGAGATAAATGCACATCCATCCTCATGAGTCCAACTGCAATTTGAAATATGGTATTGGCCTATTGGAAGAACAAGTTGTAAAAGTTAATTGAGCCCCAATTAAATTAAAGTCATTTATTATTTTTAAAATAATTAATAGTGATGGTATTCATGTTATAGCTTACACACATTTAAAATATTTCATTGATAATTGGAGTAATTTTGTCTAACAAAAGTTTGTAAGCTTATTAATCTTTGGTTAAAATTTTATATTTACCGTAACAACAATAACATATTCAATGAAATCTCACAAGTGAGGTTTGAAGAGGGTAAAATATATGCAGACTTTATCACTATCTCTTGGAGATAGAGAGACTATTTTTAAAAAAACCTTGTTGATATCAGTTTTTATTATTAGGTTATTGGGTAAACCGATAACCCAATAAGATTATAATAATTTACTATTTTACCCCTTCGTAAATATTAAATATTAATAATTTAATAGTAATAGGACACTATAGTAGTACTTTACCTATTTTAATCTTTACCGTACTTAAGTAATTAATTATCCACTTTAGTATTTAGTCTTTAGTCTTTATGCTTTCGTACTCCATCTACTTTTATTAATACAAATTCTCATTATCATCCTTATCGGGTAAACCAAAAATCGAACCGTTAAGGACTTAAAACTGATAAACCAAAAACCGATAAAAATTATCTTATTGGTTTAGCATATTTAAAAACCAAAAACCGATAAACCAAACCGATAATGTCTAAAATCGAACCAAATTGACCGATGCACACCCCTAGTTATACTATAGAATATGTATTACAAAATATCTAAACAATACAGATAACGTTATTATAAAAAGATAACAGATTGCATCTTTACTTCAGAAGTCAATGATATTTTTCTCTTGCTTCTAAATACAACTAACCAACATATTAACTAAGCGATTACGATAAATCAAATTGATTTTTTTCTGTAGTACCTCAACGTGACATGACCGCCGGGGGAGTTGTGGAAGTTTTAAAGAACATAAAGGAGTAGTAGTGCAATATTGATTAGAAGCCATTGATCATAAAGAGGCATACGTTGGCTTGCCATATGCCACACATATAGGACCACAACACACCAATAGGGTTTTAATCATTGCACAAAAATATAAAACTTTTTTTTTATAAATAAAATAAAATTCTAGATACATATGAAAAAATCCTCTAACCCCATAAAAGACACACCACGTCATCCATGAAAATCTAAGCAAACCAATCATAACTTGCCACGTCATTAGATAAGAAACACTTTTTTTTATTTTTTATTTCATTCAAAGGAATTTTTTTAGGTATGGTACTGAGGGAAATCCATGAGTGCCCATGATAAGGATTAGATGGTATTTTTTTTTTTAATCTATTTTTAATTTTGTTTCAATTTTTTATTTTTTTTTACTATATCTCTTTGTTACAAAATTGCCCCATACTTGATAATGAAACAACAAGATGACCATTACTTTGCACCTTTTATTTTTTCTTGTCCAATTTTGATTTATTCAAAATATTTAAATAATTTATGAAAAAGAAAGATATTTTTTGAGTTTTCCAAAATTGGAATTTTTGAAATGTTTCATTGTACCTAGGATATCTAGACAAATACTATTTATTTCATCTTTTTTGTATTTCTCTAGTAAAACAAAATGAATATACGAGAATAGTGTTTAATAATATATACATAAAATTTTAAATTTATATAGGGAGTGTCATAGACTACAAAAAGAATTAGGAATTAGTTTAGAAGTTTGCCACTAATTTATCGTTAAATAACTCATAGCTAACAAGATCTTTTAACAATCTATCGCTACTCTGTGTTTAAATAAGATTAACAAAATTTTTTTTATCTTATTTTATTTTTATAACATGTTGTCTTTTCTTTCATAATTCTTGTTGAAAACCAGAACTTGTTTGATCTTGTTCTAAAGTTAGTAAGAGTTGTTTTAAACTTAGCATGATAAGTCGATAGTTATTTTAACTTTATCTCAACTCACGATTAACTAAATACTTCAACTTTGATTATTCACGTCTAGACATCTTAACAGGTCTTCACTATGTCATTTGAATGCTTCAACTTTAATGATTCACATTTAGATACCTTAATAGGTCTTTAACGTTGAATACACATCTTTAATAGATTTTTCATGTCAGTTGAACACTATGACTTTGATGACACATCATCTAGATAATTTAACGGATCTTCACTATATTAGTTTAACGGATCTCCACTATATTAGTTGAAGACTTCAACATTAACAATGCCCATCTAGACACCTTAGCAGATCTCTACTATGTCAGTTGAACACTACAACTAGATAACTTAACAGATCTCCATTATATTAGTTGAAGACTTCAATATTAACGATGCACCATCTAGACACCTTAGCAGGTCTCTATTATATCAGTTGAACACTCCAACTTACAGCATAACACGTTCAAAATTTACGTGTCACGAATTTAGTTAACACAACCTTTTAAACAAAAATAATGCATTGGTTAGAGGATATTTTAGTAAATGGAGTAAAATAGATAATTGTAATTGTAAAAAGTAAAAAATAAATTTTGTAAATCACAAAGCAATAATAAGTGGTCCATTCCAATAGTTGTATCCTTTGTTTGTTTTTTTCTTTCTGTACTACTGATTTTCCATCACCCAAAAATACCCTAATCTCTTCTGTCTTCTGGTGTATCAAAATTTCTAGTGAACTCTTTCAACGCCCCCGTGACCACTGGACCTAAAAATTCATTCATCTTTCTTTTTGAGTTTCAAATTATCTTTTTTCATTATTTTTTTTATATTTATACATATGCCAAAATCCTTGTGAATTCCTTTATTTAAATACCCCTTTTCCCATTCTTAGATATTTCTCTAACAATTTTCTTGAATTCAGTGCTTTCATCTTCTTGGCCAAATAAAATTCTCTCTTCTACCTTCTTCTTGTGTAAGGTTAGATTCTCTTGGGATTAGTTAAATTTTTATTGACTTTTTATTTTTAGTAATTTTTTTTATGTATAAAATAATTTTTTGGTAAGTTTGGTTTATAGTGAGAAATGAGTAATGTTTTCTTTAGGGTTTTAGGGGTTCTTGTATTGTACTAGTACTAGTACTTTGTATTGCCAATTATTGCTACTTTTTTTTGAATTAGGTTAATGGGGTTTTCAAGAATCCATCATTGAAGTCCAAGAATTGGTCCTTTTGTTTCAATTATTGAATTTGGATTAATGGGGGTTTTCAAGAATTCATCATTGAATTCCAAGAATTTGTCTTTTGTATGTTTCAATTCTTGAAATTTTGCTCTGTGTTTTTTTGCCCTGTTTGTTTGTTGTGTTGTGTTTTTTACAAGTAGAAAAATGTCATCTTGTCTGACTGGTGGTGGCGGTGGTAGAGCAGCATATAAATTAGATTTAGAGATTATAAAATCTCCATCTACTTCATGGACTTCACAGTCATCTTCACCTTCATCAACATTATCAGAATCCAGCAATTCACCTATTGCAATCTCAACCAGAAAACCTCGAACCCCTCGAAAAAGGCCTAACCAAACATACAATGAAGCTGCAGCTCTTCTATCCACAGCTTATCCCAAAATCTTCTCAACAAAACACCTTACTAAGCCTTGCAAATTCACTAAGCCACATTACCCCTTTTCATATGACTCCTCAGACTTGGTTGTCCCTTATCAAATCCTCGAAAACTCGGGGTTTTTACTCCATCCACCATTGATTGAAAAACCCAATTGCCCAATTGAGCAGAAGTCAGTGAGTTCTTGTGAGAAACCATGTCAAAGTCCGGGGGAGATTGACTCTAAGGGGAGTAGTTCTTTAGATGTGTGTGAAGAGTTTCAAGAAGATTTCGATGCTGAGTCTATTTTAGATGAGGAAATTGAAGAAGGTATTATTGATAGCATCATGGGAAAGTTGAACGTTGAGAATGAATCAAAGAATGAGTCGATATTTAGTACCAGTTATAGCTATAGCAATAGCAAGCGTAGTTCTGGTGGCACTTGTTACGGTTTTCCAATAGGATTAGGGTTCGAAAATGGATATCAACATTATGATTTTGGTATGATGAGAGGTGGGGTGAGACCATTGAGAAATGTTGATGATGGTGATTGGTGGAGGTACACTTGTAATGTGAATGTCATCGACATTAGTCCGAAATTTAGCAAGCCACCAATAGAAAAGAAGAAAAAGAAAGTCGAAAGGCCCGTGGTGGAGTTCAGAGGAGGAGGGGCGGAACCATCATCATCGTCTAAAGACAATTCCATCACAAAGAGGATGAGTAAGGAGAATTCAAGTCATCAATCAATCAAAGATGAAAACATCGATTTTCCTAAACCAAAATCGGGGTTGTTGCTAAAGTTGAACTTCGACGATGTTCTAAACTCGTGGTCCGATAGGGAATCGCCGTTTTCCGATGAAATGCCGGGATCGGAGGCTGCCGGAAATGATGTACAAGTAAGTTTTGCCAATTTTATTCTTAGATTCTGTTATATTTAGTTAAAAGTAGAAAGTATACTAGATAAAATACCTATTTGGACCACGACACGTGCATCTCATGCTTTTTAAAAAAAAATTATATTAATAAATATTTTAAAAAAAACTTTTTTTTTCTTTTTTAAACACTTTTTATTTGACTCTTTATTTCTTTTTGTGGAATTTCATGACATTATATTCAAGTTTGGTTGTTGGCATCAAATGACTATTACAATCTTACCTCTTTCCAGCTAGAAAGTGGGGCCGATTTCGGTGCGTAAAGTATCTCGTGTCAGTAAGATTCGAAAAAAGATTGCATCACAATTGTTGCTTCTATGATTTAAATACATAGAATTTATAACTCACACGAAACAGTTGCTCAAAGACACACTAATGTACTCTTTAACCATATTTTTGAATCCCTTTTAGTTTAATAAATTTTAAATATCAAATTAGTATTTAATTTAGTAATTACACACTCAATGATTGTTGTTATAATTTTTTAATATTACTTTTCTTAATTTTTTTAATGTTGTAGTTGACGTAATAGACTAATAATACATCCCAAAAAAAAAGGCGTTTCATTATTAAATCATTATTTTTCTTTTATTCATGATTTGATTTTTTATTCTTTTAAACTGAGTGTCTATCGAAAATAGCCAAAGTTTTTATTTGTGAAATTTCACTATTATCCTATAATATTGAGTGTCTTGTTGATACATATTTGTTTTCACCCTTTTGTTGTTACATGTTTTTTTTATTTTCAATTTTTTAAAAATTATTTTTAATTTTTTTTATGCAGGCCAGATTAGCACAAATAGATTTATTCTCAGAAAATGGAGGAATTAGAGAGGCTAGTGTGTTACGTTACAAAGAAAAAAGACGTACTCGTTTATTTTCTAAAAAAATTAGATATCAAGTTAGAAAAGTGAACGCGGATCGGCGACCCAGAATGAAGGTATTATTATTATGAAGAAATCAACTTATATACGTTGACAATGTAAGACTTTTTTAGACCATTAATATTAATTCACTATGTTTTTTCCTAATATTTATTTTGCTTATTACCAACCTTATAATTATTTTTTGAGTAATTTGATAGTAAGTTTTTTTTTTAAATTTTGTATACTTGAATGACAAAAAGAAAAAGTAAAAACATGGAACACATGAGACATGACCTATTTTTTTTTTTAATAATAATAAAAGTTCTAAATCTTAAAAAAGGTAAATGATTTTTTTTCTTTATTTTGATCTCTATTATTAAAAATTGACAATGTGAAAATTCTTTTTACTCAATAATTGTGTAGACAAATAAAATGGTGGGGGTCTATAAATCAAATATATAAAGGGACTTTTCAATTTTAGGAAATGATTATTTTTTTTAATAATTTAATAATTAATGATGAACTTTTTACTAGTCTTTTCTTGTTGTTAATGATTGTCTTTGTTTTTTTTTTTCCTTTTTACAATAATTTTTAAATTTTAGAGAAATTAAACTAATTTCCAAATAAAGAAAGAAAATTGGGTCAATTTTATATTCTTAAATGCTCATTTATATCTAATAAGTAAATTAATAATTTGTACTTCTAAATATTCTTCAAAATATTTTTTTTAATATTTCTTTATGATTTAATATTTTTTTTATTTCTTTATTATTGCAGGGTAGGTTTGTGAAAAGCCCAAATTCACCAGAGGATGAACTAGGATGATTTTTCTAGAATTATTAGGATTGTTTTTCCTTTTTTTTTTTTTTTGGGTATTTGCAATTTTGCTTCTTTTATTTCATTGTTTTTTCTTTTTAAAAAAAATTATTCTGTCTTGTTACATTTAGAATAAAGTACCAAGGAAGATAGACTAGTTGAGAACAAGAAATATGAAGCAGAATAGTTGAATTTCTTTTTTTTCTAATTCTCACATCGACTCTTTCAGAAATGGATGATCTCTTTAATACGATTATAACAATCTTGATCTCGTGAGCTATCTTTTTGAGATTAAGTGAAGCTTAACATCCGTTTCTTCATAAAAAAAGGCAAAGATTACTTTTTCTGGCCCCAGCTAGAAAAAGTATATAGAAAAATGATTGCGATTCAAAACTCGATGAATAATATCATTTTTCACTAAATGTACCAGGTTTTTGTCTACATGGGAAGGTTTGTACTTGATAGCCACTACTACATAACTACAGTGAAATTCTTTACAGCTTAAATGGATCCGTCACTTTATCCTTTTCTACTTAAATATCAGGCTCTGTTTTTGTGGCAGCATACGAACCTTTTCACTAAGTAAGTCCAATAGATTTGATATCATTGTTTCTGGTACAGAAGTTCCTATAAAAATGAGAAATGCCTTACCTTTGAGTGCGGCATGACACTTAAACCTCACATCACTAGTTGCGCTCTTACCACTTGACCGCCATTGCTACTTGAGCAAACTCTACAGCTCAAATAGCCAGCCAAGTTGCCCATACTCCAGCATTCTGTATACCAGAAAACTCATCATAAAGTAACAAACATGAATTTCACAAGAAAATGATAAAAGATGAAACAACAAAAGTAGAATACTCTGAAGTCTGAAGCAAGGTTAGAGCATTGGATGGTTTCAGATTCTGAATTTAGAAAACATTTTCTTCTGCTTTTGGGAGCCTGATATTTTCGAGACAAGGGTTTTCCGGAAACCTCTCTATCTCTATGAGGTAATGGTAAGGTTTGCGTACATTTTACCCTCCCTAGACCCCATTTGTGGGATTCCACTGGGTATGTTACAACGTATTAACAGGCTAGCATACATCAAGAATACCTGATATAGACCATCAAACTATAGTATCCATCCCACACCATTTTTTGTACTTGCAACATCACAGCCGCTATAAATCACAACTAGCAACATCAAGAATACCTGATATAGACCACCCTTCATTGAGCAAAGTGGAGCATGGAATTCGATGAACAACTGAAATCATACCTGAAAAAGGAGAAATAGATAGTTCAGAGCATCAATTTAGTATTAATATGTTGAAAAAGTTGAATATCGCTAATACTTCGCCCCATTATATCTTTAGTTACCAAACTGTTGTGACACTTCATATTGATATAAGGCAACACATTCGTTACAATATCGCTGCTATGTTAAATGCGTAAGTCATTCATGAATCAGCACAAAAAATATTAGAATAGAAAACAATAACATAGAAGAACAAATATAATAATACTAATACAGCAAGAATTTTGCATAATCAGAAGAAATTAAGAACTAAGAGGAAGTTGATGAAGCTCATTCAATCTGCATACTTTATGTGACTCCCCTTTCCTTCCATATCCGGGTGCTATCTCTGTATGAACTCCCAGATAAAAGCATGGCAATGTGTCTTTGCAGAGTAATCATCGCAATGAGATATCTTCTTGACACAACATTCAACCTATCTTTATGAATTTAAAATGCACACAGACGTGACTTAAGCTTTCGATCACCGAGTTGCAAGAGCCATATAAGTACATGGAACCTAACAGATGGAGTAAGAATGTAAGATTGCATTCACACACACAAATTACAGCTCACTTTATTTCTTTTTCTATTTTTCCTGATCTCATGTTCTTTGTCACTAAAAAATTACACTTCTATATAACAAATTTTTTCTTCTTAGCCTTTGATAGTATTCCAAAGAAAATTAAGGACTTCCACAAAGATGAAGGAATCAAGTCCGAAGCAATGACCCCATCTAGCTATCCCCTATTTGGTCAGTGGACTGTACTTCTACAGACGGTTAAAGCTTAAAAACAAATATGCAAGGCACCCAAGGTGTGATCTAGTGGTCAATAACGTTGGAAGAAACCATGAGATCCCAGGTTCAAATCCCAACAGAGGCAAAAATATACTAGGTGATTTTTTCTCATCTGCCTAAGCCTCGGTGGGCAGTGTTACCTGATAGAGCTGGAACAGAAAGGTGTCAAATTTATTTTAGAAGTGGAAAGATAATGGAAGAATGCACCAACCATTGCCTGACATTAGTTTAAGGGGGTGTTTGGATTGACTTTTTTAAAGTGACTTATAAATCAAAAGCTAAAAGCTAGGTTGGGTAACACTCAACTTTTGACTTTTGGCTTTTTGGGTACTTTTTCAGCCTTGAAAAAGTGCTTAAGAAAACACTTTTTGAGTTACCCAAATACTTCCAAAACTAAAAAAGCGCTTAAAAATCAAAAGCTACTAAAAATAAGTCAATCCAAACACAAGCCTTTCTTCAATTATACAAGAAGATTGGATGGGTATTTTCTAATTAATGGAGGTACAAAATTTTCCCTTATCTTCAATATTTTTTTTCTTTCACCTATCTTTTAGAAAAAAGTTCACTCAATCATCTACCTTATGCTTCAAGAAGTTAAAATATCACATCTCCGCTCAAACTGATGCTGCACCTTCTGAAATTTAGCTATGGTAATTCATCTATCCGAAACCCACAAGTTGCGCATCTAAGACAAAATCATATTCAATCCACAACATAAAAACCAAAGGGAAACAAAGGAAACTATATCACGAAATCATAATATATCTACCATTACAAACATATTGAGGTCAAGCTAAGTTAGATTAAAGTCAAATAAACATAGACCAACGTTAGAAAGAATGAAGGAAGAAAGAAGTGAAAGGGTAAAAAAAGAAGATAAACCAAGGGAAGCACTTTTACCGTCAAGAATGGCTTTGAGGAAGCTGGAGACAATGGATTTGCAGAAGGTAACACCTGCCAGCAACAATGGCTCGCAAAATTGAGTTTTCAATTTGGCATTCAAGCTAAAAGACTGAAAGAGCTAACTCTATCAATTCCCCCACTATTTTTAAATGAATTTGAGCTTCATCCCATCCCCTTTGCCTAAGAACTCATCTTGCCTTCCCTATTTATGCTTTGCGCTGCCTCAGCTCGGTCCTGGCCTACCCCGTTGCATATCCTAGCAAACACGTGTTCTCTTCAATGCATATGTAAATTACTACCAACTAAGATGTAAACCAGAAATCAAAAAGGCCCAAGAATCATTCCTTCACAAATACAAAAAGTTAACCAAATTGAGTGATTGAGCATATTAAGTTTAATGATATACATTTAGCATGCTAGTATTTCTACAAAGGTACCTCTGAACACTCTTTCTGCGTGGTAGGTCAAACACATTGGTAAAAACTCATGAGCATAACACTCAATAGAGAAGCCATTGAATTATAAGAGCTATAGCTAAAGCTAAACACCAAGAATGACATAAGCAGTGTGGTCAAAGGCTCATTTAAGGCTTGCTTAAGTCCTGAAGCACAGAAAAGCTCAGCAAGCTGCTTCGCATTACTTATGTTGCGCTTCAGTGCAGACAAGGTACTAAGGCAGGCGCCTCATTCCTCACGAGTGCTATTTTGAATCGACCAATACTAAACGGTAAATGTAATCTGCAAAGAGATGTATTAATTGTTAAGGAAAATATTAAGAATGACTTTGTTACTTCCTTCTGCATTTATATTTTCTTAACTGTTGCCTTTCCTTACTAAAGGCCCAAAATTTAACTGTGCTTTGCGCCAAAAGCCCCAATATACTTGGAATGCTTTTAAAAGTTTTTGGCTCGACTGTAACAAATATAAGCAACATTCCCAAAAGCCACTTACCCCCACCCCCTCTCTCTGATCACTCTTTCAGACTTAAAAGAGGTTACACATGGATCATATAAGTTTAATGATACACATCAAGCATGTTAGTATTCATAGAAATGTATCTCTGACAACCCTACTTTGCATATGTCAAAATATCAATTGCAATATAACACCCATAGAGGAACAAGGGCTAAGGACCAAGAATGATAGAAGCAATATTCCTTTTTATTTTCCCAAAACAGCAATGAACAAGATCCTCCTCCTCCTGTTGTTCTTCTTAATCAATGTCATTTTTCTTCTTTTGCACCAGTGGTCCAGTACTAACAACATTAAATATTCAACACTTCCAACTCAATGTGTTATTCTCCGTAAGAGACAACTCTAAGCTGATGCAATTCTCCCTTTCCAGAAAAGTACACTACCTAACCAATGGGTACAGACAGGAGTGTGGCAAGGCAAATTTATAATTGAACACAACAAATAAAACTTTTGCTACAGTATTCCAGAAACTGACAAAGGTAGTGTCTTTTTCAAATCACATCTCACACCCAGACAAATTATTATGTATCCCCAGGATCAGTATAGCCAATTGTACTTTGCATCTGGCTTTCAACTAAAACAAGATTGTAGATTCTCTGTGATAAAACTAGCTTCTAAAATCATGTCAAATGAAAGATATATAGCAAAATTGAATGGAAAAGAGACGGAAGATGCAATCAATCAAGTTGAACCATAAATAAGAAGTACTCGTCTGTCCAAGGAGAAAAACAAGCAGAACCTTTTTCAATTAAAAGAAATTCTGCAAGAGCCCAAGAAATTCTTTAAGCTTGCATAACTCATGTTTGTCTCCCTCCTGGACCATTATTTTTTAAAATAATTACATAAAAATACCAAGGGAAGAGGGAAAAAGATTCTGTTGTGGTAATATAGATCTTCTCACTTCCTCTCAACACTCACCCAGTCACCCGTCTTCCTCTTGTTCTATCATATGCATATCATGTGAAACTGTGCATCTGGCCAACTCAGAATGTTTATATTGGAAATGTCATCTACAAATATGATTCAAAAACAACTATTCCTCAAATCCAATCAGTGGGACTAGCCACAATCATCCTTACAACGAACACAAACGGAGATTTAGATGAACAGCAGCAGGTCAGGATATTCTTACAACCATCTTGTTCTTTTTCCCGGCAGACAAAAGGATAACTTTGTCATCCACAATGTCATCCGCCTCAATCTTCTTACTCTCACTATCAACTTTGGAATTGTTCAAGTAAAGTCCCCCTTGCTTAAGCATTCGTCGTGCAGCTGATTTGCTTTCAAGCAAACCACTGGAAACATAAAGATCTAAAATCGGTATGTTTAACACCTGATCATAATTCATGGAGCAAGATGGAACATCAGCTGCAATACCCTCAATTGTTTTCCAATCCAATTTGGTATCAGCATTTCCAGGCTTCAATGCCTCTGTAGCCTTAAGAGCCTCTTCCAATCCCTCCTGTCCATGAACAAACCGTGTAACCTCCTCAGCCAGCCTACGTTGAGCTGTGTTAGGAACATATCCAGGTTTTCCCATATCCCTCTCTAGCTGTGCAATCTCTTCAATGCTCAAAAAAGTAAGAATCTTAAGAAACCTCACTACATCATCATCTGGGACTGTAAAAAAGTACTGATAGAACTTATAGGGCGACAAAAGTGAAGAGGACAGCCAAATGGCACCATCTTCTGATTTTCCAAACTTGGTCCCATCACTCTTGAGAAGCAAAGGAAAAGTAAGCCCAAAAACAACCGGAACATTGCCAACAACAGCTCCATTTTCGGAAGATTTTCCTATAAGCCTACGAATAAGATCAGTACCAGCAGTAATATTACCCCATTGATCACTACCACCAATTTGCACATTGACACCTTCCTTTTCATACAAATGCACAAAATCATAACCTTGTAAAAGCTGATATGTAAACTCAGCATAACTCATCCCTTGCTCAGCATTCTCCAATCTTTTCTTCACACTTTCCTTCGACATCATAGTCCCAACTCTAGCATACCTCCCCACATTCCTCAAAAAATCCAAAAACTTCACATCTTTCCACCAATCATAATTATTCAAAATCTGTACCTTTCCAGCATTTTCACAAACACCCGGTGAGCAAACCAAAATCTTCTTAACAATAGCACCAATCCCAGATACATTTTTCTCAAGTGTCACCAAATCAAGCTCGGGTCGCTCCAAACTCTTCCCAGACGGGTCACCAATCCGACCTGTAGCACCTCCAATAAGCCCCACAGCATTATGCCCACAACGTAAAAACCAAGAAAGCACAATTATACCCAAAAGATTCCCTAGGTGTAAGCTTTCAGCAGTCGGGTCAAACCCACAATACACTTTCAACGGACCCAAACTCGGGTCGGAGCAAACGGAGCGAAGTGAATCACTAGTCACTGATTCCAATAAACCTCTTTCTTCGAGAATGTGTAAAACATTGGGTCGTGATTTACTGTTCGGGTTACTAAAACTGTCTTCTTGGGATGTCGTCAATGGTGAGATAGAGCAAAAGGGTCGATGGGAAAAGTTGTGGCGGGAAGGGCTATTGGGGAGAAAAAGGTATGTGGGTAGTGATAATTTTCTCAAGAAAGACGAAGCGAAAGGTCTTTGAGTAGTATTGAGAAGAAAAGATCGAAGGCCGGAGTTAATGGCACCGGCACCGGCGGCGACGGCCATTTTTAGGTGTGTTTGACTGTTGAGTGTTGCTGTTTTATCCTCTTGGGGTGAGTTTAATTGGAAACACACCATGTATTATAACTCATGCACTCGCGGTATAAATCACAATTTTTTCTATTAACGTTTTTATATTTCACTGAATAATTCATGCACAATACTTATATAATTAGTTATACAATTCATATTGTTTGCATATTTCGGTATACAAATCACATGAATTATATAAAATTCAAATATTAATTACAGCTAAATGTTTGTTGGGAGCCGTAATTATTTTAAATTATAACGATATTAGCTAATTAACTAATATATGTTTGTTTATTCGCATAATTTTTTCTATATGATATTATATTATTTTAGTAAATAAAATATATGAATAGATTATATAATAGTTCATATTCATAATTTAAATGATAAATATATAAAAAAAATTATAGAGTACAAAGTAAAGTTAATATGAAAATCAAAAAAGTAAAAATATCAATATAACAATGGAATCACACACACCAAATCGATCGTTTATAAAATTTAAGTAACAATCAAAACAAACATTACGTTTAAACTAAATTACACATGGTTAATAGCATTTGTATTTCTAATATCATGGTGTATAAATTATAATATAAGTAATGCAATTATACATAAGCTAAAAATTCTACCAAACAAAGAATTAAATAATACCATAACTAATATCTATATTAAATTCTCTAATACATCCTACTAAACTACCCCTACATCTTCATTATGTAAGTCATATAGACAACTATATGAATATATATATTTAAATCTTATTGAAATGATTTTTCTATAATATTCTTCTTAGATTTAAGCACGTTTTCCCTTTCTTATTGAGAAACAAATTTGTTATTACTTTGCAAAATTTTATCACAATTTCATATGTGTCAATTCCGCCAAGATCTCTTCCTTAGTTGGGGGAAGAATTTGCTCAAATCGATTTTTTTAGGAACGTATTGAAAGAAAATTAAATTTGGTTGAACAATGTGTGGTTGGTAAATTAGGATTAGCTTATAATTGATAATTTGTATGTGTTCTAAACAAATTTCAATAAAATAAACATAAATTTGACCAAAATTGTTAGGTTCAATCAAACCTGTAGCAAACACTCTAGCTCCGATCACCACATATTGCAATCAAAGATAACAATGTAGCCAAAAGATAAGACTGAAGAACACGTTCGAATTATAACCATATAGTTTAATTTATCACACGCTCTATGTCATGTGAGTTAAAAAGCGTCTAATAGGTACACTTTTTTTAGTCAAAACATTCTAAACAAACCAAAATTATGTCACACATTACAAAATGAGCTTGTCGTCTTCACCATTAGCCACCATTGGAACAGAGTCGTCCTTGTTAATAGCCTTCTTATACTTGTAGCTCTTTGCAACGAGGAGGAAAATGACGAAGTTTACCATGCTTAAAAACACCAATAGGAAGAAGAAATAATGAAGTTTTCCATAGTTTGGATTGTCTGGTATCCATCCCATCTTCCCATTCCTCTTGCTGATATGCGTGACGATGGTTACTAACAACGAGCTCAAATAACTCCCAAGCGCGGTGGTTGTTAAAGACAGGGCAGCACACAAACTCCGCATTGAATCAGGTGCTTGATCATAGAAGAACTCCAACTGACCAATAAATGTGAATACTTCAGCACAACCAATGATCATGTACTGAGGAATTTGCCAAAATACTGACATTGGGATGTCCGCGGTGTCATAGTAATTGTGCCTTTTAACTATCCCGAGTCTCACTAACTCCACGATTGCAGCAGATACCATAGAAAAGGCAGATATAACAAGCCCTGTTCCCATCCGTTGGAGTTGAGTCAATCCATTCTTGTGACCTGTGTACTTTCGAACAAATGGTACAAGCATTCTATCGTAGACAGGAACCCATAGGATAACCGAGATGGTGTCAAAAACAGATAATGAGGCCTCAGGGATTTTGAATTTGCCTAAATGTGTGTCCATATACATGGCTTGCAACACAAAAAAATTGGTCATTTGGTTATACACTGTGCTGAAGATGATACCAGTAGCCCAAATAGGTAGCAACTTGACAACAGACTTGAGCTCCTCAACTTGTGTCACTGTGCAAAGCCTCCAATTGTTTGTTGAAACTCTGTTTTCATCTGACGCTGTTTTCACACAAGCTTTATCGAAGAACCTGTAAAAGTAACAAACGTATTCGAGTTACAGAATCTTGTAAATGCTACAAATATCAGGCTAGTTAAATCAATTTTTAATACGAGTCATATTTGAAATTCGCGAGAGTGGTGATTTTGGGTAATATAGTATATCACATGTCAATCATGAACTATTGTGGATTTGTGGTGACGATAGTGTGGGGAGGTCCTGCTAAAAATAGCTCAATGCTAGAATGATAAAAAGTTTAATACCTTTCATTCTTATTACATTTTCAATATGAAAATGAAAAATCAATAGGCCATTGAACATGTGTTTTAATCTCTAAATCGTTGTCAAGCTTTTGAAGAGTTCATCATTGGCGAACATACCTCAACTCGTTTGTATGAGCAAGTTTACGACTCCCTATGATGGCGGATTCAGCTGCTTCAGTCTCATATAACAGAGATTTATCGGCAGGCAATGAAACATGACATTTTCTAAAAGAAGCCACAATAACCTGGCATATACGCGTTAAAGGGCTTCCTCCAGGCTTTTGGTATCTATAGAGCCGAGTTCCTGAAAAGAAGAATACAACAGCAACTGCCATAGCCACAGCAGGAACACCAAATCCCCATCCCCAGCTGATGTCTTGTTGTATCCAGACTATCAACGAAGAAGCAACGAGAGCCCCAATGTTGATGGAGAAGTAGAACCAATTAAAGAAGGAATTCTTGTAGTTCTTCTCGATAGGATCAGCATCATCAAACTGGTCCGCACCATAGGATGAGACACACGGCTTGATCCCTCCGGTTCCAAGAGCCACTAAGTAGAGTGCAACGAAGAATACTGCTGTGTGACCATCCGTCGAGTGACATTTATCTTTTTCATAACAAATTGGCCT
The DNA here is from genome assembly GCA_038996855.1 of Solanum aculeatissimum. NCBI lineage: Eukaryota > Viridiplantae > Streptophyta > Magnoliopsida > Solanales > Solanaceae > Solanum > Solanum aculeatissimum. Next base: position 32,721 of record JBCEWC010002166.1, read on the forward strand.
AAGCCCTGGTACTGATGCTGATATTGTCAATAATGACATCCCCTTGAATCACATAGAAAATCAGTTAACATCACTACTAGCAAACACTACAAAAAAGAGCTAAATTTACCTACAGACTATGTCGTTATTCTGTCACTAAATCACTCGTTGAGGCCAGATAGCAAATTAATTAACTCACACAAACATAGATGACTGAGAATATGGCAATTGTCCAGTATCTTCCAAGATAAGAGTCGGCGAGAAATGCTCCAAGCAGAGGCATGACATAGCAGGTTCCTTGCCAATTAGATTGATTTTTAGACGCCGTTGCAGTTTGCTGATTGAGTTGAGTCTTAAAATAAACCACAAGATTGGAGCTCATTCCATAAAATGCCAATCTTTCACAGCATTCATTCCCTGTCAAAATGTCATCAATTTAATATCAATAATATCAAACTAAACTAATTGTGTGATCTACTTCTGCTTTTTCTTTGTTGAAAACAAGTAGAATCAAGAAGAAACATGACACACTTGACCAATGTGCAAGACATTTTGACAAATAAACGATGCAAACATGAGATTAATCTGCTAACGTGGGAAGATCATGGTACAGAACGAACTACATTTGACCTGAGCCCCACAAAACCCGAGAATATGATAATAAAGACAGAGAATTAATATCATTACCAAGTATATAAGGACAGGCCTTCCATGTTCCTGTTTTCTTCTTATTTGCAGGCTTATTCCGATAATCGACAGTTCCATCCTTGGTATAGATATCTTCTTCCTCTGCCATTGCCTAACAAAGATGAAAAAAACACGAAGTTCTTGATCTATCTGGTTTACGTGGATCCAAAGATGGAGCCAAAAGATTGATCTATGGCTCCACACTTTTTTTCCTTGGAGAAAATATCTCACAAGTGTAAAACAATGTTATTTTGTAAGGTTCATTCACATAAACCAAAATACAATGTTCATGTCACGTCGAGTTACTACAGGTGTAAAAATAACAAAAATTTGATTCGACTTATCGTAATCAATTAGTTAACATGTTGGTTAACTGTATTCAGATAGATGTATATTGGCCAATAAAAAGACTAGATACATCTTGAAAAATGTTGTGTTTGTTGGAAAATTAGTGGCTCATGTTTTACTTCTATTCTATCAATCAACCAATAGGAAAAAGTTAAAAAAAATAAATAAAAACACAAATTTCACAACCAATTTGGTTTATTTAAGTTTGATATCTCATTTATTTCTCCATTTCAATTTATTTATGTTATTTTTGGTCAATTTCAAGAAAAATATCACTTTTTAATATTTTCTCGGTATATTTTTATTTGTTCAATATTGACTTAACACATCCTTTAAAGAATTATAAATAGAATGACAATTTTTCTATATCACCCTACGAATATGATAAATTTAATGTACTGAAAAATCATGACTATAATTAATAATTAGGGTAACTTAGGAATTAAGAGATAAATTATCTTATAGTTTTTCAAACTGAACAAGCAAAAGTGAATCGAAGGAGTAACTTTTTGATATTTTTGGTACATGACATATATATTCCCTTTGGTCCATTTTACTTGTCATGTTTTTTTTCATCACGCCCCTTAGGAAAACATTAACTAAAAGGTAATTTGACTAAATTATTCTTATTTATTCTTTAATCTCAATTTTGGACCATTTATTTTTTGTAAGGATGATAAATAAAGTGGATAGAAAGAATTATTTAATTTAGAATCACAAATTAAAAAAAAATCAATACTTTTTTAAACCTCATATTTAGTCAAACTAAGAGACATAAAGTAAACCAAAAAAAGTAAATCCACAATATTAATCATTTAATACTTTCATTATGACTCCTTAATTTCTATTTCTAGTATGTTTTACTAGTACTAATATAAATCAAAAAGAAAAAAAAAAGTAAACAATAAATACTACTATATTTGTTTCCATTGAGAAAAAATGTTCCAATATATTTATTGAACTGATAAAAAAAGAGAAACAAAGTATTTAATTTTCTTTTCCTTTTTCTCTATTTCATTGAATTATTGTTTTACTTTTGGAGAAATAGATGTTGGTCAACAATGAAAGTCGATGAACTTCAAACTCGAATAGAAATCTACTTCCACATGCACCTAATTCCTTTTTCTATCGCTATACTGAGGGCAAGACATGATCGTGATTTAAGGGAAAAATATTCTTGAAAAGACTAAGAATGTGTTTGGTATGATGAAAAATATTTTTCAGATCTTATTTTCCTCAGATTTAACAAAAATTCCTTCATTCCAAAAAAAAAAAAAAATTGGAAAAATATTTTTCAATTAATTTGTTTTCCATAGAAACATTTTCCTCCATACCAAACACACCCGAAAGGAATTGTGGAATGACTTATGTTACTCGGACTCATAAAAAATATTGCATCACTTATGTCGAACCTTCAAAAACATACCTTTATATATTTTTGAAGAATTCGATATGCACCAATTAATATTTTTAAAAATTTCAAACAATATAAGAAAAAATTACTCATAACAAAACACAGACTAATACGCGCCGACCGGAAAAATAAAAAAGATGTGAAAAAGAAACAAACCTGAAACCTTTTGTTGTTGTAAGAGGAATTCTCAGCAGAAGAAAAAGAAATCCACAATTGGGAACTCAGTCACACAAACACAAACTTATATTTATTGTGGAATTAGAAATCTACAATAAATGATTCTTAATTTGTTTTCTTTTGACTTTTTTTTAATTATTTTTTCATGTAAGTGTAGAGAGAATGTTAAATATGATCCCCCAAATATATTTTGAATATTGTTTTGTCCTTTTGGTTGTGTTTGGCATGGGGAAAAATGTTCTCTTGGAAAATAAGTTGATTTCTAACTCATTTTTTCATGTTTGGTTGACGAGTGAAAAATATTTTCTATTGTTTAGTTAGTGAATGAAAAAATATTTTAAGGAAATATCTTTTACTTTTAGTTAGAGTAGAAAATATTTTTTAGGAAAACAATTTCTGATAAGAAAATATTTCATAATTTGAAATATTTTTTTAAAATAAATATTTAAAATTCTTTTTTAAGGGTGGATGGGGATGGGAGCTAGGGGTAAAGAGTGAGGACGGGATGGAGTAAAAATTTAAATTTTTTTTTTAAAAAAGATAAGTTTTTAATTTTCTTTTGTATGTGGGGGAGGGGTAGGGGGTGGGGGTCGAGGTGGAGTAAAAACTAAAATTTTCAAAATTTAAATTTTTTAAGAATAAATTTTTAATTTTTCCTGTATGGGGCTGGGGGTGGGGTGTTGGCTGGGGGAGGTAGAATAAAAAATTTA
>JBCEWC010002167.1:0-36024 GCA_038996855.1 Solanum aculeatissimum
TGTCTGATTTCAAACTTTCTCAGCCAATACTACTTTAAAAGTAGCCTATTTTCATTGTTTCTATTAAATTAGGTCTTGGACCTAACTCACACCCCAAAAGCTAGCTCAAAGAGAGGAGGATTTCCCAAGCCTTATAAGGAGTCCACCCATCTCATTAACCACCAATGTGGGACTTTTTGTCATTCTTGAACACCCCACCTCACGCCCAGTGCTTAGCATCTGGAGCGTGGGCAACATTGGGTGAGATGGGTCTTGCTCTGATACCATGTTAAATTAGGTCTTGGACCTAACTCACACCCCAAAAGTTAGCTCAAAGGGAGGAGGATTTCCCAAGCCTTATAAGGAGTCCACCCATCGCATTAACCACCAATGTGGGACTTTTTGTCATTCTTCAACAGTTTCAATATTGTTTAAAGGTTAAATCTTTGATACGAGCTCAAGTATTCTGTCGAAACCATTTCAAATTTGTGAACATATCCTGTAAAGCATCTTTGTTTATATTCTGTTTCAGACTTTAACTCGATGTGTTGTCATTTACTTAATTTTTTTCATAAAATAGTTTATATCTATCTATAGCATTCTCATTTGGCTACTGATTCGTTTGCTAAATGCTGATTTTGGGGTATCTCATGTCTTATTTCGAGTATGCAAAGGTTCCCGTAGCTTAAGTTTTAGCGGTTATAGCTAGTTAACATTGTGATAGCCCTTGTTGATCGTTAAGATGATTCTTGGAAGATTGTAAGGTTGTGTTCAAGATGTAAAAGTTTGGGTTTGTTGTGGTTTTACATTTTTATTCAACCTTATTATTATGTTTGAGTTGGTGTTAAAAGTTCCTTGATGATAAGGTCTCAAATGATCTGTTTCCACCATTTCTTGTTCTGAAAGGTTGAGTTTTTGCTGTAACAACTTTAAAACTGTGACTATTTAGCGTAATAACCTGTTTTCATCTCGGTCATCGTTTCTACTTTGAAATCTGACTTTTTTCAACACTTTTGAAAAGTTTAAAATGATTTCATGTGGTAACTTAGTAGCTGATTTACTTTATTTCATAGCTATATACCAAGTTGTATTTGAGTTTGTTTCGATTACAATGATTTATGCAAGATATGTATTCAAATCTTACGCTCTTTTATCATTATGTTTTTCAACTCAAAAGGGATAATCTTGTTAGCCGTTATGATGCTTGAAGATTGTTTTAAAGGTCTCCTTTTGACTACCTATTAAAATTTGAACTCAAAGTACGTTTAATCTGAGAATCTGGACCGCTGGTTATGTTTAATTTGAGAGTCTTGGTTGCTGGTTGTGATTCTCTCTAACGTAGCATCTGCCTTATTTGATTCTCCTCTTTATCAATGTTGTTGTCTCTTTGAATGGACTTTGAATTTGGTTTTAGTTTTTGTATGGCTGTTGAATAACCTCAAGACACTGTTCATTCACGTCCAAATTTCAAAAATCAAAAGCTTGTGATTTTAAATCTACCCGGTTCTATATTAAGCACAATGTTAACTTTATCTGCTCACGTTGTATGCTTAACTTCAGGCTTAGTCTATATTTAGTTCTCTTGTTATACTAAACTGGTATTTTAGTTTAATACACAGTCTAGTAACTAATTGTTTCGGGTGTATGTTGTCTTTGTTTGGTTTGAACATTTGAAGGTATTGTGTTTTATGTTTCTTCTATTTCATGAGGTCTTTAATATTTTGAGATTATTCATGTCTCATTTTAAGTTGTTTTCTTGCTAGTTGTTGGCATCCTCAATCTTTTGTTTTCTTTCATTATTACCTTTGGCATAAGATTTCTTCAAAGACAGTAATGTCCTTAGTAGGTTACTACTTGTTCGTTACGGTAGAGGTCATTGTTTTTCACCATTTGTTTAGTTATCATTATCCCTTTTGTCTCTTTCTATTGGATTTATTTGAATTCGTCTTTCCTTGCTTTCTTCTTTTACATGTGACGTCTTTGAGCCCTCTTGGGGCTTCACCCTTGCATTTTGAGGGTCATCTTCGGGTCATAAACAAGTCGTACAGGTCCTGGAAGCATAAATTCAAATAAATATACATTGAGATGCGCTTGGTATACACTAAGGCAGCAGCAACAAAGAAAGGGGTTGAAAGTCCATTTCAGCAGATTTTTGTTTATGGGTTGGGCAGGCCCAAGACTTGGGAAATTAGGGCAGGGGTTAATTTGGGCCTGCCAAGCCCAACACTTTTAATTTAGGAATAATTATCAAAATACACGTCTTATGTTATAATATTTTCAAATATTCCCTACCAAATATAAAAATTACGAAAATCCTAATTTTTCATATTTTTCGCTCTATACTGATACACTTCTCCTCATACACATCAAAATCTTTATTTTCTCGTAAAATCAAGTAAATGTGACTGTGTAAATTTCAACTTCCCTCCCAAGTATTTTCTCTCTCTATTATTTCAAATTTCAAACCAAGGTAGGTCATCTTCCCCATTTCAATTTCTTAATGTGTTTCTTTTTGCTGCTTTTTTTTTTACATATTTCATATACTGATACACATGGATCCTCCATCATTTAGTATTGGGCTTACTCAGTTAGAGTTTGAACAAGATCGATGGTGTGTATGACTCTGACGACGATTATTTTCATGAAAACAGATCTAAATATACCCATTTGAAAATGAAGGTAGGTTATCTAGATCTAAACACACCCATGATCTTATGGCCATGAAGAAGAAGGGAAAAATCAAATCAAACAAGGACAAAGCTTCAAGCTCAAAATTTCCAGATCCAAAAATCTCAAAAAAGCGTATGAAGAAAGCCCAAGCAGTAATTAATCGATCATCTTTGCAAAAACTTTATCTTCCCCAACCCATTACATATTAGGAATTTCAAAAATATATGTTGATTCTTGTATTTTTTTTGTGAGTTCTTTATGGTGATTCATTTATATACCATGCAATGAATCATCATAATTTTTGCTTCTTTCAGACATAAACTGACTTGCTGATTCATTTGGTATGTTTTGGTGACTATGTGATTCATTGGTACAGTTTTTTGAATGTTATTGGTGATGATTCACTGGTATAGTTATGAGTTTTTTTTTATTTCTGTGAGTTTTTTTAACTAATTTTCATGGTGATTCATCAGACATACTGATTCATTTGTACATAAAGATCACTCATGTGTGGACTGAATAAAGTGATTAATGAGGATAGTTTCTGACTGTTACATGTTGATGATTCATTGAGTGTATCAATCAAAGTTGTTAAACTATGCAATGATTCATATTATAATGATTATTCATTGATGATTCAATTGGATCAACCTTCATGATTCATAAATATTTTAGCATTGGCATCAGACATCACATTGGATTCAATTGGATCAACCTTCATGATTCATAAATATATTGTTGATTCAAAATCATGATTCATATAAAATATTCACCATGAATATATATGAATCTAAGTACATTCATCATTTTTGGCTCCTTTTTTTGGTGTTTTTTGTTCGTTACAGATTGAATATCTGTGAACTTTTGAAATTTTAAAATGGATTGTTCTAAATTTTAGGAATTTGATTTGGTTAGGGTATGTTTAGCTTAAATTTAGGGATTGCATCTACTCTTCATTTTAAATTCTAACTGAAATTGTATACAATGAATCGGTACTTATGAATCTAGTGTAATGTAATGTATCCCGATAAACTCATTTTTAAGGAATTTTTATAATTTTGCAAACGGTGGGGATATATTGAAATTAGCTACCTACACTATGAGATTTGTAAAATTTAGCCTTTAATTTATTTCTTTTTACTTATTATACTCATTTATTTGTATTATATGTTAACTTTGTCACTAACTCTAATCTTTAATTGTAATTTACTTGGTAATCTAATCAATTCCCCCTTTAATTGTTCATTTATGTTAAATTGTGTTTTCTTGTCGCGTGTTGAAATCATTTCGAATATTTCAAGAAGTTTACTCTCATTTTAAAGATTGTCAAAATATTTTGAAGTTAATTATCAAAGTTCAAATGCCTTTAAAAGGAGAAGTCAAATATTTTCAATACTTTAATTAGAATTTTTTCAAAGTTCATAATTTTTAAAAAAAAAAAAATTTCAAAAAAGTTAGTTAAATTTTTCTCCTAATCGTCGGTCGACCGCAATTAAGCGGCTATTTTGAGTGACTAACCTCTTCTCAAAATAGAAATTGAATTTCTTACTTAGAATCTTTGAAATTTTTAAGACTTTCTGTTAGGTTTTAAAAATTAATCAAGTTTTTTTAATTTATCTTTAAAAAATTAAGTGGCGACTCTGTAATTTCAGAAATTTAATTTTACTTAAATTAATTAAATAATTAATTAAATTTATTGAAAATAAGTCTTTTTTTCAAATTAACAAACACCCTCAACTTAAAATTGTTGTTTGTCCTCAAGCAACGGACTCAATCTACATAAGCAGCATAACAACACACAGACCTTAGTCTAATAGCAAACATCATATCAGACACAAGCACAAATACCCACACCATTCAAAATCACATATTAAATAGCTATCAAACAGACCAGTGCAGATCAATATATTTGACAGTGCAACTCTGACACGCAAGGTGACCATTGATAAGAAATAATAACTTACTTTCTAACATTTATAATGCAATGTAAGTGCCCTCACAAAAAGAAGTCTCATCTTACTCTCATAGTGATATTTTCAGATTTAATACTTGGAACTACACAAACCCACTCACTCTCACAAAAGATTTTCAAACACTATGATCAATACCATATGTTTTCCCCTATACTCAAGACTGTGACCTTTGACTAATTGGACTAGAATCACTTCAGGACTTTCTAGGCTTGTAACGTAGACTAAGGGGGCTTTGGTGCAATGTTCTGAGGACATGGTAACTAAAATCCCTCTTTGACACCATATTTTTCTATATTTTTGCCCTACCAACCTTTCACTTTCACTACATTATCCTTTTTTCCCCTCATTCTAAGACTTTTTAGCGTGCTTTATTTTCATTTTTAGCAAATTGCCTTGTATTTTCACATTCTTTTGCTTTTTATCACAATAATTAGGTAATTCTTTCTTTTTCTTGCACCCTTTATAACTTTTTTTTCTGTATCACTAGTTTCTCCCTCATTTTTCATGACTTCTTACACCAGTCACCCGCAACTTAGGCTTTTTAGCCTGAGTTGAGGTGCACAATATCCATCCTTTGAACCAGGGCCACTGTGGGTATCCACCCTCAACTTAGGATTTTTGCTTCAGTCAAGGTGCACAATGTTCAAGGAAGGACCATGACCAATTTCAGGATTTACCATTCAGTAAGGTTAGGTTACTTAGGTATTTACAAGGAAAAGGTACATATCAGGCTCAAACATTGGGATCAAGGTATACATTGCACATTTGGTTGGCCATTTAGGCTAAGTGGACTAATAAGAACAAAGGCCTAAGATCCTTTCCTAACCAACTAACCTACAGTCTAAGTCAGAGTAACAAGGAAAGTTCTGAATTAAAACACAGTATATGAATTATGCAAGTAAGCTCTCACACAGATGGCACTGATTACACTATCAGCATAGACTCTTAGATCATGTTTTTCAATCAAAATTCAACCTAACTTATCAGAATGAGCACCTGTCAAGCATTCAAACATGCATGGTTGTTATCAACACTAACTAACCAAAAATTTGGTGGGTATCATTTTTCCATAAAAAAACCAAACATATGTCACAGACATCAGTACTATATGCTACTAATATAACCTAAACATGTCAGTCCAACAGAAATTAAATATCTGCAAGGAAAAAGAACACAGGCAAGGGAACCCTTTGGAATAAAAAACTGGGATAGTTATAGGCCAAGATTACTAAGACTTCACTGAGGCCTATAACTACTAACACCTCATCGAAAAAGTTATGCATTGTCCCCAATGCACACAGAATATCAAAATAAAGAACAGGGGTCAAAAGAACATACCTGGGTGCCTAAGCTCCTCTCACTATCTAAGTATGTTCACCCTCAATATCCCTGGTGGACTCCTCTACTGTAGGAGCATGTATGGAGGGTCCAACACCCCTCACTCTCTCTCGCTCATGAGCTCGCTGTATCTCCTTATCCTGCATCGAGCGTATCTTGGAAAACTCTATCTCTTGCTCCTCTGTCAATCTCGCCTCGAAGCGCACAACATTAGGTTCGTCTATATGGGGCCTCTTCCCTAAGGAAGTCAATGGTGGCTCCCCTAGAGTAAATAAATCAACCTCCGACTCATCAGACATAGTCGGTGGGACCTGAACTGGCGGGGAATTGTTGCACTCATCTGAGCCTGAAGATGCTAAATCTCTGTGTGGATGGCCATCATGTCTATAGGTTGGGCTGTGTTGAGGCTCTATTGTACCCGTGCCTCAAATACGTCGATGCGGGCATCCACGAGTCTAAGTCAATCTTGAATAGTTGCAACCATGAATGCCTTCATGCGGGTCTCTACCTCTAAAAAACCTGGCGGACCTAGGGCCTCAACTGCTATAATAACTAAGTCATTTATGACTCACTGCGGGCCTATCTCTCTACACCAAGGCTTGTAAAGATGTCATCGATACAAATGCCATGTCGGTTGGTGCTAAATAATTAGGCACAACCTCTGGCACAGGAATAGTGGTAGTGGACCCCCTCTCCATATTTGTCTCATCTTGTGGCGGGGCCCTTAGTAGGAGGTGCAACGGTGGTAGTATAGTAGAAGGCTCAAGCGGTGGAACTAAGGCCAACATCTTTGTATTTGGACTTGGAGGACGTGGTGCTCGCCGAAGTGATATTAGATTATCCTCAGCCTTTATCAGGTTGGCATCTAGTGTCTAAACCTCTATGATGGTGTCCACCAAATGAAGACTCTTTAGAAGAGAACTTAGGACTATGGCACAATAGATGGCGAAAAACGCACAAACAATGATTGGGGAGTATTTCCTCGATGGCTCTGCCAGCCACTGGAGCCTGTATCTAGTGATAATGTCCTAGAGGCCTGGGACACTATCTAATCCTGTGGTGATAACCCGGGGCTCCTAAAAAATGGAACGAGTTGGTTGGCCACGCTCGTTCACCCGTAAATCCTCTCGGAAGATAGCATGTATCCCCTAGACACACCATTGGCTAGATCTAGCATCCGGAGGTAAGGGTGGTACTCAAGGGGCTGTTGTTGATACGGAGTCTAACCCCTCCTCGGATCCTGCCTCAGACCCTCCCTCGAAAGAGGTCATCTGAATAGAATTGTTGGCCCTTACACCTCCTCATCAGACTAGGAAGGGTGGACCATAATCGTCTGCGTCTACTCGCCCTGTCTAGTGGAGGCCCAAGTTTGAGGCCGCTCGGCATCTGGATCAGGATGGACGCCAAGATCCTCTACAGAGCCATTGAACTTCAAGGTGGCCTCTGAGTCAGTAGGATCGTCATATAGCCGGTCCCGGAGGGCTCTAATGTCATCCTTTCTAAGATTTAGGGCCATATCACTTGAAACACTTACATTGAACAACCACAATTAGCCCCATAAATTAAAAAATGAAAAATAAAATTATAACTAAACTGGGCATATAAGGGTCCACGAGGGTCCCTTTACGAGTCATCGTGCAAACTATGAGCCATAGAAAGCCCCTCGTAGAAACAGTGCACAGGAATTTTAGTTATTGGAATGACATCTACAATATCATGTATGATTCGTAAAGCCTTTTACGAGTCGTGAACTGAGTTGTAGATGAGACTCCAGATTTGCTCTTTGGCAGGCAAGTCCCTTCGAGACCTTCATACGAGTTGTACAACATTCTATGACTCGTAGAAGGTATTGTCTGATGACATCCAGAAATATTTGGTTAATGGAATTTCCTACGATGGGAAAATACGGCTCATAGATTACTCCACAAGTCGTAGAAGACCCTCGTAAATTGGGTCCTCCAGTAACTTAATTTTTAGGCTCATCAAATGGGTCCCAACACGAACTTTTTTCACCTTTCTACATCAAAACAATTACTCACACACACCCCAATCACAATTTCATACAAATACCCAACCCTCGCATGCAATTTGTTAACACTAACCCCATCGAACATCATTTGGCATATTAGTTTTATGGTTCGACACTATTTGAGAGATTTCATCAGTGAAAATAAGTACGTGCAATCATATGTCTACTATTTCAATCAATTTTTAATAAATTACAGAGACATGTGATGACATACAATCATAACACAACCACCTACACATATTTCGAGTACTACTTTTACCTAAACATGGGTAAACAATTCTATTTCAAATATTAAACATAAAATTAAAGCCAAGGCAACACTCGATCAAATCATGAACATTGTACCCATCAATCCTTCAACTAATCTTAGCATAAATTTCAATAGTTCAAGGGTGTTAGTCCGAGAACTTACTAAGATCGTACAAAAGTTGGTAGAAAGTGAGGGAGGAATTAAAAAATAGATCAAACCCTAGGGGTCAAAGTCTCTGGAAAATTACTGAAAAAGCATAGTGGTGGCTGGATTTTGGGTCGGACAGATAGGGGGTGATGAAGGGTTGGGATATTTTTGGAAATTCTAAAGGAAATGGGGTCAAAATGTATTTGACACCAAATATATACTTGATCAGGTCGGTTATAAAAACTTGGATCCGGCTCTACGAAACCTCGATTATGGGTCATAGAGTATTCTACATCTCATAGATCTTGATTTTGTAGGAATCCAAAAACCCTAGTTTAGGGATTAGGTTCTAGGTCCCCATTTATGAGTCGTATAAAAAAATATGACTCATAAAAATAGGTTTCATAGAACCTTCCACACATGGCCAAAAAGGCAGAAAAACTTATCTGGGTCTATGAGCCCTATTCACAGCCCATAGTTGTTTCTATGTGTTATAAAGTTGGCTCGTGGACTGGAGTGCACATAAGGTTTCTCACTAGAATTTTCTATGATATGGTATATGGGTTGTACAAAAATGTATGACCCGTATAGTCAATCGTAGAATCACTCCTTGTCATCTTTTTAACCCAAGTTGGTTGACTTAGTCTTGTACCTGCATAAGCTACAAAAAATACATTGTTACTCTATATGTCACCAGTCCAATGTCCATATCTTACAACCATAAAGCAAAAACGAAAGAAAAGATATAAACTACCTACAAGTCCAAGGCTAAAAACAAAACTACTAATATTACACATTATGTTATGTTGCCTCCTAAGTAGCGCCTGATTTATTATCGTGGAATAACTTGGACCATCTGATTACTCAGACTTCATCAATGGCCCAAACCTCTATCTTCAACTCATTTGGTCACTTCATTAACTAACAAATATTGAAGACGACGTCTTCATCATTCGATCAAAACTTTAGTTGGCCTGATTCCATGTCCACCAGGGCTCACCCAGTGTCTAGGAAAGGCCTTTCTAAGATTATTAGGACTTCAAAGCTGACTTCTCAATCTAGGATCTCAAAGTTTTGGGGAATATAAATTTCTTAACTTTGACCAGGACGTCATACAGTATCCCCACAGGCTTCTTTATTGTCATATCGACCATTAGTAGTTGCATGTATATAAGAGTAGGGGATTCCAAGCCTAGCTTCATGAAGACTGCAATGGGCATCAAATTTATACTACCACTTAGATCACATAGTGCCCTTGCAAACTCAACATCACCTATGGTGCATGGAATGGTGAATTCTCTAGGATCCACTCATTTATACACCAAGGACCTTATAGACATTGCACTGCAATGTTGGAGTTCTTGAGAAAGCTCCTAACTTATAGTACGCTTCTTTGTGACCAAGTCCTTCATGAACTTTGCGTATCGAGACATTTTCTCTAATGCTTCAAGCAGTGGGATATTGATGGAGAGTTGTCTCAGCATGGAGAGGAAGTGCTTAAATTTACCTTCCTCCTCTATTTTCTTGAGTCTCTAAGGGAAGGGAGGACGAGGTCTAGGAATGGGTTTTAACTTCTATGACGTTTGCGCGGCATCACCCTGCCTATCCTTAACACGAACATCTCCACCATCAACATGCTTACTCTCAACCATCTCCTCACAAATAATATTATTTTCAACTGGCATTGGAGGATCAATAGTATGTTTTCCACCACGCGTCGTGACTGTCATATACTGCCCTTCATTCTGAGGATTTTTAACTGTGTTTGCTAGTAGAGTACCTCTCTAGCGGGTTAAGTTGGGTTGACATTTGAATGAAATATTGTTCAAGTTGCTTGATAGCAACAGAATGAGACTCAATCTTCTGATTAATGTTGGAGATATCAGATTTCATTCCCTTTAGTGTCTCGTTCTAAGCATCAACATTTTTCAACAAATGATCAAACATCTCCTCAACTCGATATGTTCCAGCACCAAAATCTCAATTGTATGGAGGAACATATAGACCATTCCTGTAGCCATCTCTACATCCCCATTCAACATCTTTATCTTGGCCCCTATTCATTTCATATTAGCCTCCTCTACTATTGTCTCTGAAGGCGTCATCCCTACTAAAGTTCCAACCTTGGCTCCCTTGACCTTGGCACCAAAAGTTCTGATTGGACCCTTGGGCATTGGCTCAAAAACCCATCACCTGATCTGCAACAAAACAAGTGTCCATCTCAAAATAAGGCTCCTCATACATGGGTTATTATGGAAGCTGATGAGATACTGCATTCACTCTTTGTTGGTTCTGCTTCATCAGCAACTCCACATTAGTATTAATTCATGCAAGCTCCTGCATCACTTCTTGACTTGCTCTTGCTTACGCCAAACTAGTACTAACTGAGAAAGAACTTTTTGTAGTAGTGTTGTCCCTCTTCCTTCATGCACGATTCATCTTGACCAATCCCTCCATTCTTTGCGCAACCTCTTGAAATGGGTGATCTATGAATGAGCCTCCCATGATGATGTCAGCAACTACTTGGCTATTATCATCTAAGGCTTTGTAAAATATCTCCTCTAGGGCATCATCAACAATTTGTGGTTTGGAACACTTCTCAAGCACTTAGTAAATCTCTCCCACATGGTACTGATCAAATCACCAGACACTTGTTTGATGTTATTAATCTGTGTTTTCAACTTCAGCTTCTTTGAGATTAAGAAAAACCTCTCCAGAAAGGCCCTCTGTAATTCTGCCCAAGTGGTGATTTAACTCTATGGGATTTTGGATAACCATAGCGTTCTGTTGCCTGTAATAGAAAGTGGGAAAACACGAAGCCCAACGACATCCATAGAAAGATTTTAGTTTCCCATCATGCTCTTACAGACGAACACATGTTGTGTAGATGGTTATGTGGATCCTTTCATGGTAGGCATATGAACAACTCATAATTTTGTAGTATCTAGAGCAACCCACTCGACATGATAAACATTGTGGCATTCGGCAGTGAAGGTAACATAATAGTTCCCATGACATCCATTTCCATAGGGTCTAGCCAATATTGATTCCATTAATTTGTTGTGGCTTGAGGATCCTGTTGTGGTGGATTTAGCAGAGGTGGGTTGCCATTGCTTGGATTGAATGTTGCATTCATCACATTGTCAGCAACATTGTTCGCATTGTCCTGGGCCATTTTCCTCAGCGTCCTTTGGATCTCTTGGTCAAACGGAGTCAAGGAATTGACTCGACTTCGAGTGTTGTGCATACACTATACCTGCACATTGAAACAAAACAAAATAACAAGAAACATAAAATTAGGGAAATAAAGATTAATCCCCAAATTACTTAAACTAAACAAGTCTAGTCGTATTCCCCAGCAACGGCGCCAAAATACTTGATGTCGCCCAAGCTACACCTCTTTTTTGAAGGATAAAGTGGTCGCTATCAAGTAAATAACCTAACCAAGGTTAGGGTCGAACCCACAGGAAATTAGGTAGACTCCAAAATAATTCAACTACAAAATGGGGTGGTTAACCTATTTATCTCCCGAAAAGGGGGCTTGCAATTTAGAGTAAAAAACCTAAACTAAAGCAAGTGGTGTAAAATCAGTAGTAGAAGATCTAACTAGGGAGATGTGTTTCCCATGATTCCCTAACTCGGTATTATGAAATAATTGTAATATTTTCCAGTGTGTAGATGCAGAATGGTAAGTTAAGCTTACCTAAACCTTTGATCTAGCGTAAAGGTAAATTTCACCATGGGGTTTGATCCCCCTTCGCGGTATGACATTACTAACCCTTACCTATAGTCTCAGTACAACCTCACCTTGATCTAGTTTGGTTGATTAGACAAGAAAATATCAATCGAATCCAGTTAATGATTCTCTTTTCCTATTCATTACCTCCTTGATCCGGCAAGAAACACTAGGCGAGTTCTAACGTTGGTCATCCATTCAAAAACATTTTAGATAAAGAGAATTAATTAATACATTAATACACACCTTCCAAGAATTGTGAATTATCCGATTTTACCTTGTTAGTTCTTCATGGTTCCCACAACCTTATTTGTGGATTTAGCTACTAATAATTAATGTAGATGCAAGAATCATGATAATGAATAACATAATTGAGCACTTACGCGAATGAATTTAAGTAGAGGTAATCCAACTCTTCAATGAAAATTGCAATTATGAATCAAGAACACAAAATATTATTTATCTATAAGCTAAAAACCTATTTATAATGTTTAAAATACAAAACTTATCATAAAATAAGCTAAAAACCTATTTATAATGTTTAAAATACAAAACCAATTCAAACTAGGAAAGCTAGGTTGGCAGGCTATACGGGCATACTCTATGGGTCGTAACATGTTTCATGGCTCATAATCGGGCTTTTGTGGACTTTATCTTCAGAATTGGGGTGACTTTTATGATACCCTTCTATGGGTCGTATAAGATTCTACAACCCGTGGAGGATTTCATCTGATGACTTTCCAACAACTCCCTAATCTCTAATACTCAGGGTACGACACCTGATCTATGACTCGTATAATAATTTATTATTCATCAATTAGCTCGTAGATTAAACTTCTAAAAATCACCTTCACTGGAATTTTCTACTACTTCGTTTCTATGGCTCATGGAATAATTCATGACCCGTAAAGGGTTTCGTGAATCCTCAGAAACTGCACTTTCAGCACACTTTGCCCAAAAATCATGCAACCCTGTAATCCTACAAAACAAACATAAAAACACATCAAATCTAACAACATCGCTTTGAGAACACATAAAATTCCAAGTTTTAAGCATCAAAAGTGTTGTATTTCGGCAGCACATCACATTCATCATTCCCTGCACCATTGGAGATGTCGAGTTTGCAAGGGCACTATGTGTGTCAGTATAAATCAGATGCCCTTGCAGTTTTCAGGAAGCTAGACCTGGGATTCCCTACCCCTACAAACATACGGTTGTTGATGGCTAACAGGACTGTTAAGAAGCCTATAAGGATATTGTATGACGTTCTTGTGAAAGTTGAGAAAATTATATTCCTCGAAGACTTTGTGTTCCTAGATTGTGAGGTCGACTTCGAAGTCCCAATCATTTTGGGAAGGCATTCCCTAGCCATAGGGCGAGCCCTGGTGGTAATGGAATCAGGCCAACTCAAGTTTTGATTGAATGATGAAGAAGTCATGTTCAATATCTGTTAGTCAATGAAGCGACCAGATGAACTGAAGATGGAGGTTTGGTCTATTGATGAAGTTTAGGTAATCAAGTGGTCCAAGTCATGTTGCGACAATAAATCAGGCACTACTTGGGAGGCAACCCAAAATACTTTGTGATAGTGGTAGTTTTTGTTTTGTTTTTAGTTTTAGACTAGTTTAATTTTTGGCATTGTTGTTGTAATTTGCGGACATTGGGCTGGTGGCATATAGGGTAATTGTGTATTTTGAGAAGCTTATGCAGGTATAGGACCAAGTTAGCCATCTTGGGTTGAGCATGCAATAAAGGTAATTCTATGACTGGTTCTATGGGTTGTATGTCATAGTACAACCCGTATATCACCTCGTAGAAAATTCCACTGAGCAAACTTATGTGCACTCCAGTCAACAAGCAAACTTTACAGCTCGTAGAAATAACTACGGGTCATGAATGGGGCTCGTGGACCCCAGGTAAGTTTTTCTAATTTTGGCTAAGTGTTGGCAGTTCTACAACCTAATCCATGAGTCGTATGTCATTATACTGCTCATAGATGATCTTGTATAACCCATATCCCAGACTAAGGTTTTGACATGTACGAGATAGGGGTCTATGGTCCATAGAATCATCTACGACCCGTAATCAGGGTCTCGTGCGGCCAAGGCCCAGTAAGTCAAGGCTGACCCGGTCAAATTATAAAAAGGGGTCAAATAAATTTTGACCCCCAATTCCAAAAAATTCCAAAACACCCCGACCCATTTCCCAAACCTAATTGGTCCGACCATCGTACTCTGGCCACTACCTCTATTTTTCGGTGTGTTTTCTGGAAACCTCAAGGACTTAGGGTTTCTATCCTCCTTTGAATCCTTCTTCAAGTTTAACCTATTTTTACAAAATTTTGGTAAGTTCTCGGCTTTAAAACCTTTGAACTATCAAAATTAATATTAAGATTGGTTGAAATATTGATGGGTATGGTATTTGTAATGTGATAAATGCAATTTGAGTATCCCCTTACATGAGTTTTTGTGTTTAACTGTTAAATTGAATTTTTTGCTCATATTTAGAAGTAAAGTCGATAGCCAGAACATGAGTAGGTGGCCATGTTGTGTTTTAATGCTAGCTTAAAAAACCTTGTCGTCACATGTTGTTCAAATTGAATAACAAAAGTGTTAAATGATTTGTGATTGCATGGTGGGTTAAAGTGTAAGCATACAAACAGTGTTGAATTTTTGGATAAATATGCAAAATGAAATGTGATGGGATTATATGTGATCATTGCATATGGGGTGTTGGGTATTTGCTGAAATTTTATAGGGTGGATGCATGTTTATTTGGGATGGAATGTTGTTAAAATTGTTAAATGGTTGTTTTTGGAACCCGTATGATGAACATAAAAATCCAAGTTTCTGGCAAAATCACTTTACGAGGGTCTTCTACAACCCATGGAACATTCCATGAGCAGTAGTTACCCCTCGTAAGAAATTCCAGAAACCTAAAAATTCAAAGATCTCATTAGACTCGTAGGTCTTGTAGGGTTCTGCCTACATAAACCAAATACTGGATTGTCATCTATGAACCAATTTTATGGCTCATAAAAGATTCCACGAGTCATACCTAATGTCGTAGTCAATTCCGGTAACTAAATTTAAAAAGACTCTATTTTTATGAGGACCTTACATGGCCTGTAGTTTTCACTACGCCCGATAAAAGAGCCCTCGTAGCCCCCTGTATGCCTAGTTCAGTTATGGTTTATCTTTTCCTTTCTTGATCCATAGGGCTAATTCTTGTTGTTACATGTGTGTTTCAGGTACTAGGGCCTCAAAGGCTAGGAGAGAGAAGATTAGAGTCATGCAGGAGAGGTTGAGTGATGAGTATATGGAATCTGATGTCGCTCCTAAGACTAGTGGTTCACTAAAGGAGCTTGGTGTCCAACCAGATGTGGGCGTCGAGCTTCATCAGACACGAGCTGCCACCAGACAGGCTAGGCAGTCCCAGAGCCAGGCCATTGTGGTCCGTCCTCCCCAGTATGACGAGGGAGGCAACATGGACTATAGCTCTATACAGATGACCTCATACGAGTGAGGGTCCGAGTTAGGATCCGAGGAGGTTCAGACTCCACTTCTACTTCAACCCCTCGAGTACCACACCAACCTTCAGATGCTCGATCTAGTCGATTGTGTGTCGAGGACATGAAGGCCATATACTCAGAGGATGCACAGACAAACGAGTAAGGCCGACCAGATTATTCTATTTTTTAAGATCCCCAAGTCATCACCTCTGGACTCGATAGTGTCTCAGGCCTCCAGGACACCATCACCAAATATAGGCTCTACTGGTTGGTAGAGTTGTCGGGGGAGTACTCTCTGGCCATGGTTGTTGAGTTCTTCTCATCCTATGTTGCCACATTTCTCAACTCTCTCCCCAAGGGGAAGAAGTCCCTTACCCAGCCTCAATTCATCAGCTCCATAAAAGCATATAGGGCGTTGGTCAATCCAAAAGAAAACCATGAACTCATAATGTCTATAACGGGTCTTGAAAGTTGTCTTTGGGATGTCAGACTCCCAAACTCGCAACTGATAATAGTCGAACCTCAAATCAATCTTAAAGAATACTGAGGCACCCTGTAACTGATCAAAAATATCATCAATTTGAGGCAAAGGATATTTGTTTTTAGCTGTAACTTTGTTAAGCTGGTGATAATCAATACACATACGCATAGTACCATCCTTCTTCTTCACAAATAATACAGGAGCCCCCTAGGAGACACTCGGATGAATAAATCCCTTTTTCAGTAATTCTTCTAATTTCTCCTTCAATTCTTTTAATTCAGTTGGAGTCATTCAATAAGGAGGAATAGATATGGGCTTGGTGTCTGGCTCCACATCAATAGCAAAATCTATATCGTGATTAGGAGGAACACCTAGCAAATCAGTAAGGAAGACATCCATAAACTCTCTAGCAACCCTGGTGTCCTCTAAAGATGGATACTCCTGAGCGACAGCCCGAACATGAGCCAAATAAGTTAAGCATCCCTTCTCCACCATTCGACAAGCATACATCTAAAAAATAACTCCCTTAGGGTAGAAGCTAGTGTCACGACCCGTGAGGGGCATCCGTGGGTTGATCCGGAAAGTGGGCTAGGTGAGGGACCAAGTCCTGAACCAAGGCTCCACGGACCACCTCATAGTCCGTGTGATGCCTCATGGTCCGTGAAGGTCTCCGTGGAGTGGTCCAGAGACTGCCTAGACCCCAAGGCCAGGACTCCAGACCAAGTGAGGCTCCACGGACCAGTGTACGGTCCGTGTGCAGCTTCATAGATCGTGTGTCCTGTTGTGGAGTGATCCAAAAGGTCTTCCAAGATTCCAAGCCAAGGCATGAACCAAGTCAAGCTACAACGTAGGGTTCACGGTTCGTTTACTGGATCACGGACCGTATGGATGCTTCCATCAGCAACTGTTCCAATTATCTTCTGAATTTTATTAATGCTTAAATGGTTATTTTAATTATTTCTAGGGTTGTTTGAGCCTTTCTAAACTCTACTAAAACCCCTAAATTTAACCCTAATTCATTTTAATTCATTTAAGCTCTTAATTAATCTCCCAAATTCTCTCCATTTTCTCTCATCCACCATTGAAGACCAAGCTTGAAATTGGGGAAAACTCAAGTCTTCATCAGAATCATCTCAATCTTCTTGTTAAATTCAAGGTATGTGGGTTTGATTCATAGTTTCTCTTTCAACCATGAAGGCCCAAAATCTTTTTCTCAATTTTGATGAATTATAAGTTTTCTTGAAATGGGTCTTTTGAATTAAGAATGATTTAGTGCAATTGAAGTGTGGGCTGCTCTAATTTAATGATTTCAAGATGAATTAAGCCCCTAATTGATGAATTACTTTGATTCAAGATGGTACAAGTATGCATGTTCCCGTACTATTTAATTTATGTATGGGTAATGTTAAATTGAAATTTAATTATTGATTAACTCTGAATTTCTTATGGATTCTTCTTAATTTAGATTTACAATTATGAATTCTAGTTACCCATGCTATTCTCATTATCAATCATGGCATTTGCATGCGTGAACATGGATTTCATGAAGGATATGATGTGGGCTAAGTCCCAAATATGTTTATGACTAAGATTTTGATCAAGTATGGTTATGCCAAGAATGTGATCACATAATGTCTATGATATGGCTCTTTGAGAAACCATGGGTGTTTACACCAATATGATGTGAAATGACAAGTATGGAGCTACTCCTATGCATGAAGTTTGACATGAAAGGGTATTTGGCTTTTTAGCCCAATTAAGTATAATTATGAAAGGTGTTAGACTTTTTAGTCATGTATGCATGAAAGTAAAGTAAGTGATTTGACCTTTAAGCCTAATTATGCATGATCATGATGTCAAGTGTTTTCGTTTCGTTTTAAAGGCATGTATATGTATACGTATTCCTGTGGGATGATGACTTAGCACCGAGAGGGATTAGAGTAGTAAGTGGGTTATCCCCAAGGGTCCCACTCCTTTCTCACAACTATGTGCTAACATAGATTATGCAACCAAAATGGGTATGTCCCGTAAGGTATGCTATGATATGATCTGATATGGTATGGAAATCCTTTCGAAATGACCGGGTCATAAGGAAGGTGGTCATCACACCGAAATGACCGGGTCGTAAGGTGTGGTGTAGATTACCTTTGGCAAGTAATCTTCTCTCATCTGATGGGAGGCCTCATCAGGAAAGTTTATCTTGTAGCTCACATGAGTTTGGATTTCGGTTATGGTCACATCCCCTATACTATAAGCATTATGGCATTTCATGCATCATGGGTTTCATGGCATATTGATATACGATTCTTTCCTATATTCTCCTTCTATGTATGTGCTCTTGTCATCTATCTTGGTTGAAGGCTCATGTTCATACGCATTGCATGCCCGCATACTTTGTGCATTATTATGTGCTAACCCATACTCTTTGTCTACATGCTATAACCATGTAGGGACCGGAGGTGACTTTCATCCCCCGCTAGAAGGCGAATCAAGATTATTGAAGATATTACTTGTGGTGAGCCCTATACTCCAAGGGCAACACCCACTATCATCTACCTTTGTCTTTCCTTTATGTTCCTTTACTTTATGACTTGAGGGTGATCCCGAATTATGTCGAGGCCCCGTCTTATCTTATGTAGAGGTATTATTGAACATATCGAACTCTATTGTACGTTATGTTATGTGTTACTTATAATGAAATGGATACCTATGTTAAGCTATGGTATCTTATGTTGTGCTTCCATTTCCACTTATGATATTATGAAATGATTGGAATGGGAATGTGCTTATGTGGAAAGTCCCTAACGCTGCTTGCCCCCATAGCTTGAGTCATACTTACCCGCCCTTTAGAACGTATTTGTTATGTGCTATGTGATTCATGCTTATCCCATTCCCGAAAACATTCCCATAGCTTGAGTCCAAAGCCCCAAAATCTCCTAGACTTACGTGTTATTTGTTTATTATACGCGCTTCCAAACCAATGATGTGTGTGATGATGCTATGATGGCTTGATCGAGGACTTTTGGGTCCTCCTTCCCATGTCACATCTAGATCCCACTTACGGGTTGTGACAGGTAGGTGCTCCTGTCCACACCAACTGAGGTAACTCTGGACAAGATAAAATCACTACTTTCGCATGGAAATCAAGAATAACATAATAAGGCAATAACCAGTCCATACCCAATATCATATCTAAGTCCACCATATCTAACAATATCAAGTCAGCAATAGTATCTCTCCCAATAAAGGTCACAACACACCCTCAATACACCTGATTCACCACTAAAGATTCACCTACCGAGGTAGAAACATATATAGGCTCGACGAGTGGCTCACACAAAATATCAAAATTTGAAGCAAAATAAGCTAACACATAAGAATAAGTAGAGTTTGGATCAAATAAAATTGAAGTTGAATGGTGGCACACCGGAACCATACCTGTGATAACTCCATCAAAAGCCTCTGCCTCAGCTCTATCCGGAACAGCATAACAAACTCCACGAACACCACTAGCATGTAGGCCTCCATGGGCTCCACCTCTCAATGTGCCATATCCTCTTTTGGTACCTGCTCTCAAGCCCTGAGAGGTGTCTTTAACTGCTAATGTTGGGGGTGGACAAGTTGGTTGGGACCATGTAGCCTAGGTAGAAGGTATACGGTGAGGACATTGATGAGCCATATGTCCAATCTCCTCACAATGGTAACAAGCTCTAGTCTCCTACCTCTGAGATGACTGCCCTGAAAAGCCACCACGCCTGGGTAAGCTACCTACCTGTGTAGGTCTGGATCTGTCAATATTATCAAATATTGGAAGAGATGCCTGAACTGCCCAACCCTAATGGCTCTACCTATGAAATTCCCGAACCCATGGCGGATGTCCACTAAACTATCCATGTCAACGAGGGCTCTTCCCACCACCCTGTCTATTCTTTCAAATGCGCTCTATCATAAAAGAATGATCAACAACACTCCGAAATGTGCCTCCAGCAAAAACCAAAGAAGTTGTAGCCTCTTGAAGGCAACCTGCCAATCCGTTGGAAAACTGTTGAATCCGCTCAAACTCAATAGGAATGCAGAATAGATCATATCTGGAAAGAGTATGAAATATGGACTCATAATCAGAAACTGACATAGAACTCTGTTGAACCCTATCAAACTCATCACGATAACTGTCCCTAACCTTATTTTGATTTATGCTGCATCAGTCCCATAGAATGGGGTAGATAGAATTTAATCGGTAGCACGAACCTCTCCAAAAATATCACAGTGAATTGTGCCCAAGTCACAACTGAGGATCCAACAGGTCGATGAGCCACAACTGACCTCCACCACTTCTTGGCGAGGTCGGTAAGCTGATAAGCAGTATAAGCAACTCCATGCGACTCCAAGATGGACAAATTACATAGCCAGTCTTGATACTCGAACAAGAAATCATAAGCTCTATCACCCAGGGCGCTATCAAATCTCGAAGGAGCTAGTCAAATAAACTTCTCAAAACTCTTCTGCTCAGTAGAGGACATAGTTGGGCTAGAAGAAAATGGTGGCACCATAAAAAAGGGTGGTGCAATAGATGGAGAAACTGCCAAACTCTAAAACTGTACACCTACACCCAACTGAGGTGTCTGAAATGGAGTCATAGCTGCCACAAGAGGATCTTTAGGGCTATAACAGGATTATTGGTGTTGCAGAAACCAGTATCTCAACTGTAGCGGGGGATGGAGGAGCTCCATCCAATCTAGTCAATAACCTCAATAACAACTCTAGAACTGAGGGTGTAGAGGGTGGAGCTGAGGGTGGAGGAATAGGATCTTTAGGACCCTCCAGCTCATACTCAGGCCCCAGAGAAGCTCACCTCGATTGCCCTCTGGGTGGAGCTGCACCTCTAGCAAGTCCTCAACCTTTGTCTCTCTCTCGAACTTTACCTCGACCACAAATGGGGGCCATATCAGCGGACTCGAGCTATCTCATGGATAATTGGGACCTCGTAATTGGTATTTGCGCAGAAAGAGTAGATTAGACACTTTTAAAGTGGGTAATACAAAGAAACACACGAATTAGAAGCAAGATATGAAAATTTTCCTAAAGATTATCTCGTAGCCTCTCAAAGATGGGTATGGACGTCTACATATTGATTTGTGAGACTCTACTAGATACCCTGCTCTTGACTCACGAGCGCAACAAACCTAGAGATCTGATACCAAACTTCTCATGACCCAAAATGGCTCACGACTAAAGAAAAGTGAAATAAAGCAGAAGTAAACACAACATAACATCAAATATCCTCAAAACCTGGAGTCATGAGTACAAGAGCATCTAAATACAGTACTGAAGAGAAAAATACATTTGTCTCAAGAAAATACAAGATTATCTCATAATATCTGATACATAGTCTGATAGATTAGAAATGAAAGATAATCTAAAGACCATTTAGACTCAATGTCTGAGCCTCACCATAATGATCTGGGTGATATCTATAACACTCCAACAGAATGACCAACTACCCTGTCCCCAAACCCTATGTATGATCAGCAGGGATGAAACAAAGTAGGGGTGAGTACACTGAAATATACCCAGTAGGTTCAACCGACTGGGTAAGAGAAATCGATCAAATATGTAATAACGAAGAATCTTAACACTTGCATCACAAGGTTAGTACATAATAACATAACTGAAGATAATGATAAATATAGCAATAGAAAATGATGCAATACATATGAAGTGTATGGATGCAATGGCGTCGCAGGCCACGAATGAGGTGGAATCACGATCGTCACAGGGTCGATGTACACATCTATCTAGCCAAAGCTACCAAATAGAACCCGGGGGCGTCTATCTAGCAAAAGCTACCAAATAGAACCCGGGGCCGTCACAGACCATGTACTCAAATAAGTCGGGGCATCGCAAGCCTCAGATAGTACAAGTATAATATATGATGTGTGCATGTCAATGACAACATATATAAGTATGGTGTATGCATATTAATACCACAATAGAGTAAGATATGTGCCTACCAATGCAATAATAGAGTAAGATATGTGCATACCAATGAAACAATAGGGTAAGATATGTGCATACCAATGTAATAATAGAACAATATATGTGTATACCAATGCAACAATAGAGTAAGATATGTGCATACCAATGTAACAATAGGGTAAGATAAGAGATGGCTCATAAGAATGATAAACAGGGACAGTGGTCATAGCATCACAAGGGGAGATCAAGACCATCAAGTAAAGCCACAAGTACATCAATAAGCCATATTAACATCTCTTCCTCATCAGTAATCAATTTTCAACAAATCTAGACTCTGTAAGTCATAATAATAAGTCATGAATGACACCAAGTTCCCACAAATCCCCTTCAAGGGTATAACAAGTCTCACATTATCATGGTAATGACCAAAGTGCCTCATATTTCAAGTATTAAACTTAATTTATTGATAAGATCGCAATCTACTCAAATTTCAGCATAACTGGATCCACATGTCCATCACAATACTAACATAACAAGTCAATTACTTATGAATCAATCTATCTCTTCAAATTCCACATGACATACTCAATAACTCAAATCTAGTCCCAAAAAGGTTAGCCGGACCTACCTTGATGCCGAAATCACACTCAGACAAGCTTTCAATCGACTCAAGCCTCCAAATGATCGTCAAATTGACTAATCACTATCAAAATCAGATACTATGCATCAAGAGGAGCATTTTGATACCCATATTAGCATGGTTTAGGTTTAGGGGTAAAATGGTCAATTTTAGGGATAAAAATTAAAGTTCTCAATTTTTAAAATTTATTTTAAAATCTAGTTCTACATGAAAAATGAAATTCATGGGTGAAAATTTCACCAAAACTGAGTTCCAATTGAGTGAGAAATCAATCTTCAAAGTTAAGAATCATGGTCTAAAAATCCCCAATTTCGGACATTAAAAATCATGAAATGCAAGATAAAATCATGATAAAACTAATGAAAAATGATCAAAATAGTGTTAGAAATACCTACCCAAGTTAAATCTTCAAATTTCTCTTCTCAAAATCGCCCCAAAAAGCTCCAAGTTTGTGAAAATGACTATAAATGGTGTTTCACAGGTTTAAAACTGTTCAGGTATAAAAAGCTCTTTGCGATCGTAGGTGGGGTCCCGCAAATGCGGAAGAGAAAGGCTCAAAGACCTCTGCGATCGCGGAGACCAACCCGCAAATGTGGAGAACAAAAGGAAGGGGGATCATTCGCATGCCCAACACTCTGAAAACGTGAGACTTTGTCCACGAACACAGAGCATAGAAACATCAAGACCTCCACGAACCCAGAGAAGAGATGTGTCTACACCAGATAATAGCAAAAACTAGCAACACACAACTCAAATCAAACTTGGACTAGGCACTCCAAACTCATCCGAAATCAGAATTTCACAAACTTTATATGTATTCATACCAGAAACAGCGATCTGGACTCAACGGAATTATCAGAAATTAATTTTAAGGTCTCCTCACCACGTTTACCAATCTGACTTGATAAAACTAGTTTAGAACTTAAAATACCAAAACTATCCTCGACAACTCCAAATTCTGAGATCATTTCTAGCATAAGTTTCACCATCTAGAACTATTGGAACTGTCAGAATTTCTATCCGAGCTTCTGAAGTAAGAATGTTGACTAAAGTTAAACTTGGTCTCGAAAATAACTAAATTCACAACTTTGGGCCTAAAACCCTCATTTTAACTTCAAATTTAGTTATGCAACTTCATGTAGTTCAGTTTAAACATTCTAAACTAATGAAATTGATGAATCCTCGATCTAACACCAAAAAATCAGAATGGTACAAAAACTTACTTTTCAATAAATTAAGCTTCCAAAAAGTGCCAAAATGCACATTTACCATTTTAAAACTCTAAATTTCAGTTCCAATCATTCAAACAATTCAAAATAGGGTCAAAGCAACTTATGAAAGGGTAAAATGGAAATTTTTATAGATAAGGCAAAAAATGACCAACTAGGTCATTACAATAGTCATATTAATAGAATAAAGCATAAGAGATAACAAATGATCAATGCATCTTTAAAATCATGAATGGAAGCATTATAAAATATTGCATATTCTAATATATATACATATGTAAGAATAGGACCATAACTGACTTTCATACCCTAGGAGGGTACCCTTGACATTGTCGACACTTAAAAATCATTGTAGGTTCCCAAGAGAAATCACTTGACATCGTCTACACATCATTTCAATGATCGACAATGGAAGAACAATGTTATAAGTAATAAAATAAGTTAGCGATCTAGCTTTATATAATCAATCTTAATTCCCAATTAAAAAGGCTTGGAAATAACAAGCCATCAATCAATTGTCAGTAATCATCTATGAAGCCTCTAATCATCCTAGAAGGCGCTAAGACAAATCCAGGATACCTTAAAATAAAAGTATTAAACAAAATTAAATAAATAAATAAGCTCCTCTGAGAGTGGGGAGGGCTCACAACGATATGAGAGTAAGAAATAGTTCTTCAACGGTGTACTTGCTGAAGACCTCTCTCACTTTTATCTACAGCATGAAATAATGCAGGCCTAAATGAACGTCAGTACATGGAATATACTGGTGTGTAAAATTACTAAGGAAAATAAGAATAGGCTTAATGATATCAAACTCATTTGGCTCAATCCAATCGCAATCAACTCAATCAGCATGTAAGTACAGTAGTGAAAATAATGCTCCTCAAGAGACTCTAGAATGTGACTATCAAATCATTAGTGTAAACTAGGGAGATTTTCTAAATGACAACCATCACATATAAGGTTGTGATGATACAACGTTTGAACTATAGTTGCCACAATCATTCAATACTTGCCAAAGTAAGGGATGATCAAACCAATCTTAGATACATAATCAATCAATGTCCAATTATTGAGACATGACAGGATTGCCTCTATCATATGTTGCCTACATAGTTTTATAGGTTAGAGTGTTTATCTACTTAAACCAATATTAGTACTATCTACTCAAGTTCATATTAGTGCTCAATACTCCTTCCAAGACTGAATATGCTCATATCAATCAATTCAATCAACTCTTTATATTAGTTTCACTCAGACTCTGTTCAAATTAATCAACACTTAGAAAATCAATCTTGTATACTCCCAAATCGACAATCAGCCAATTGTCAAAATCCATTAGGCATACTTTCATGACTCATTAGACTCTACATTAACAGTCATTTAGACTCCAACCAGATCAGTTTCACAAATAATAATACGTACAAGGACTTCTCGTATTCACATCATAACCATTTTATCATCATTTAAGATTTACCAATTCTACTTTCAATTAGGTTGACGCATAAATAACACATACATTTACATTGACTAGGGTTCATGAAATAAAGATAAAAAAAAGTAGTCAAAATATACTCAATTATTATGGATATTATCAATACATAGATAAACATACATGAGGAACTTGATAGTAATATAGACAATTCAAGACTTTTAGAGTGTGAGACTCCAACTTGACTCATAGACCTCAATTTTGACTCAGAGAAAAAGAAGTGTGCATAGACAGAATCAATCAAATGTTTTAGGTACATACTTGGAATTTGAAAAACGAATGAAACTCAAATAATTTGCAGTCACGTGTCTAATACCCTAGCTTTTACTCCCTTCCTTCATGCTCTCAGATTTTCTAAGTGTAGAATGAGAAACAATACGCTTTAGGGTCTGAAAAAGGCGCCCTAACTAGCCCCGAAATGGTGTGACTTTAATTAAAAAGGAGTGAAAAGGGACAAAAACACCCTTCTTCAAAATTGTTGAGTGAACCACAAAACTCTGTTTACGGGTCTTGGTTTACTTTCGGGCCTTAAATGGATTGTCGTAGATGGAGGGTGCCTAAAAATCATATTACTGAAAATTGGACTTGGGTTCTACAATCAACATTTCATAATGGGATACACGGGTCATAAAGACCCCTCGTAAACTTGTCTGATACTTCAAAGTTTTTTAAAAGTTTTCAATCTATGGACATATTCTACGAGTCATGAAATGAAGTACAGGTCATAGACCCCTTCGTGGATTATCTCAACAGTTAAAATTATTTTTGGACTTGGGATTTTACGAATCAGTCTATGAAGAAAGTATGACCCGTACAATTGGCTTGTACATGGGCTTCAGACTTAGAAAATTTTCTATGTCACAGAGGTAACCATGGGCCCTATCTATGGACTGTAGAACCTTCTACGAACCATAGATGATCCTTCATGGTCACTACCAGTGACAATTTTTAATTTTTTTCTCAACTTTTTTGGAACTTTTAAGTTGATATTAAGTAAAATAATTTAGAGGGTGTTATATTGATAATAAGACCATGCAGACTATTACATGAAATCTCGGTGTTGGCTTTACATCAGAGAAAGAGTAGCTTACTTGTCATGATAGACTATACCCTACAAAGTGGGTGTCATAAACCTATGTTGACACGCAATTATGAGATTTAAGACTTTATATAAGGACCCCTTAGATCGGTCCCCCACTTTAAGCCTCATTCGGTGCTAAGTCTAATTTCACATAATGCATAACATACAATATATATTGTTAACAACACAATTCATAACTCATAAACTCATACTTTCATAACTGGTAAGATAGGTATCATAACCAAGTAAATCAACTCATATCATAAGAATAACTCGTCTACTTAACTTGCATAAAGTGTGAGTATACCCCCCATTATGTCAACTTGTATAACATAGGGTCTTAGGTCACCCTTTCATAATCATGATCATGTACATACTTGAATACTTGGAGTTTTATTCATTAATCATAGCTTGAAATAGAAATTAGGGCAAAGCATGGGTTCATAGTCAAGTGATTCTAAAATCATGAAATTGAATGAAATTCATGTAAAAGCATGCAATTGGAATCAAATTTAATAGTAAGAGAACTTATATCAATTCCATAAGCCCTAACTAACATGTAGATGAATTCTCCTGGAAATCCATCAAAAATCATGAAAGTCATGTAAATCATCATAATTCATATATAATTGAGTAAATTAATCAAGTAATAATCACAATTCAATCAATTAAGGAGAATCATGAAAATTCATGAAATTTATGCTTGAACTTTGAGAAAAGTTGAGTTTGATTTGGGCTCCATAGATGAAATAGGTCCATAGATGAAGACTCACACACTTGATTGAAGAAACCTTAGAAATTTAGAAGAATGTGACCTTGAATCCTTGGAGAGCTTGAAACTCTACGCACTTCAATGGAGGATCCTCTTGAGAGAAAATCTTAGAAATTTTAAAGAATTGGGAGAGAATGAGAATAAGGGTATTTTAATCAGATTTAAGGCGAGTAGGGGTAGTTATGGAGTCAAAATAACATAGTTTAGGGATTAAACGGGTAGGAAATGATCAAAAAGTCCTTCATTAAAATTGGGTGAACCTAGTGCACGAACCCAATCAATGGGTCATACATTAGACTATGGCTCGTAGACCAGGAGTTTCGTCCTGATTACACTTTTGGCCTCTAAAAATGATCTCTGAACCCTATCTACAAATCCCTAATTACAAGTTATCGTTCCTTTTAGGAGGCATAAAGTACCCTTGTAAATGCCTTCTTGATATAAAATTTTCTACCTCTGAAGACCCCAAACCATGAGACCAATTATGAATGGTAAAATGGATTATGCTCCTTAAAGGCTTCTCGTAGTTCCCAACCATATTTAGTTGAATTTCTCAACTCTCAAGGCTCCATTTACAACCACTATTCACGAATCATAATTGCATGTTCGAATCATAAAATGGCCTTATACATTGAATTCTAGTTTCAAAATTTTACCAAGTCTCAAGTTCCAACCACGAGACCTATTAATGACCTGTGAATCAAACCGTGAGTGGTAGATGAGCTCGTACTCTCTTAATCAGGATTGGATTTTTCTGCAACATTTCCAGTTTTCAACTTTCCAACGTATGGGGTGTTATAGAGGTTTTCTCTCATTTTTTAGCATTGAATTTTCTCCTCCTGCATATATTATTTTACAAATAAAAGTAGAATCTTTGTGTGGTTTCTTTGCTATCTTTTTGAGTTCACTGAAGTTCTTGAAGTTTGAGGTACCAATACTTCTTTAACAGGTATATCCGTTTTAACCTGGGAGAAAATAATCAATAATTTTGGGTACAATGAGGAGATTAAATTTCTTAAGGACATACAGTGAATTTTGTGAACTCAGATACTTTTTTTCAATATTGTTTCTATTTTTCCTTACATAATTTTATTTTCATTTCTAGTTTAATTTTTTATTTTTTAAATTTACTAGAACCATTGTGTTTATTGTTTTCACAAGTTTGTTATATACAAAATTATGCTCTACAAAAAATTTGTTCTAAGTAATTTTCTAATATAAATTAACCAACACATAATTGATTTAGTTATTTTTTTAATAAAAAATTAAATCAAACCAACCTATATATACCCCTGGTTTTGGACATGCATATGGTAATAGTCTTTTCGATATGACATGAATTGCTCTCTATTTAAATTTATCTGGGAATTTCTTGGATGGTAAGTACCGTTCTCTTGAAATTCTAAGATTGTGAATTCGAGTCACTAAAAGAGAAAAGAATTGGGAGCATCTAGGGAAGGGTAAAAAATAAATTAAAAAAATACTCTCTTATTTAGAATTTTCACCAAGAAGGGTTTGAAAAATTTTTAAAAAAAATGTTTGAAATAAAAACTTGGTAAATTTTGAATTCCTTAACCACTAAGTGAGCTTCTAATCTTATGTTAGAAGGTTCAAAATCTATATAAATGCATTAAGAAAAATTAAAAATACCCTTATATATATCGTGTAATTTTTCTACTGAGGGGGGTCGTGTGACTCCTTGTTACCCTTAAATTTGTCTTTGATCAAATGTATCAAATGATCTTTAATCTTGAGATTTTAAATATGACAATATGTCCAGTCATATAGAAAATTAATTTTTTTAAAAATATTTTTTTAAAATGGACTAAATTTTTTTTTAGGATTGAACGACAAAAATCAAATGTCATGTGCAAGTTAGCAAAGCAACCCTTGAAAGACCATGAGTAAGAAGACAAATGAGAAACATACCAAAAAAGACACAAATATTTAACATGGTTCGATCAACCGACCTACATCCACAAGGAGAGATGATCAATCCACTATATAGAAGAGAGTACATAATATCAAGAGAAACAACCTTACCAGTTCACTCAGAATAAAAAGAGGTTCACACACACTTGTGTTTCACGATTTCTCCCCCTACACAAAATTCTAAAAGCCCCTAGGACTACATTGTGCATGCTAGTAAGTTAGAAGAACAGAGCTAGTATTTATAGTCATAAATCATTTTCTACAAGAAAAAGGACTCTCTAACTATGGAGAATTTATATTTTTCTTTTAAGAAAAGGAAAACCCAATTATACTAGGAAAGTCAGGATAAACACCGAACAAGTTTCTCCCTTGGCCTAAATTTCTAACAAAATAAATTTGTTTCACTTTCTTTACATATTCTTCCATAGGTTGAATCGCCTCTGCAAAATCTATGTCACGACACAGAGAACCCCTCTGAAAATATTTCTCAAAGAAAAATCTTCATTATTGTCAAATAGATTGCGACTAAAATTGAACCCGCCAAGATGAACACCATTTTTAATCTTCCTCTAATATCAATTGTTATGCAACTAAGGCTCTAATACCACTAGTTAGGGCCGACAAACACTAACAATAACCTCAAGTTCTGATACCACTTGTTGGGATTGACAAGAATCAAGTGTCATACAAAAGCTAGTAAAGCAAACCTTGAAAGACCATGAGTAAGAAGACAAATGAAAAATATATCAAAAGAGATATAAATATTTAACGTGGTTCGGTCAACTGACTTACATCCACAAGATGAGATGAACAATCGACTATATAAAAGAGAGTACATAATATCGAGAAAAATAACTCCATTAATTCACTCAAAATAAAAAGAGATTCACACATACTTGTATTTCACAATTTCTCCCCCTACATAATTCTTAAAGCTCCTAGGATTACATTGTGGATGCTACCAATTTAGACGGAATGAACTTCTATCTATAGAATCATAAACCTTTTTGTACAAGAAATAAAAAAACTCGTCAAACATTAAAACAATTAATTATCTATACTATATTAAAAGCATGAAGACCCATAGAAATGTTGTTTGAACTTTTTTCCTTCATTAAAAGACTCCCCTTTAGACAAAATCAAATTTTCACATTTTTCCCAATTATTAAATATTACATATAATAAACATAATAAAAATTAAATGGAGAAATCAAAATTTCCTTATCATAGTTAAATTCCTACACAAAGATCCTTTTTTTCAACTAAAATAGACTTGATTCAGAAAGAAAATAGTTTTTAAAAAAAACTTTCAAATAATAATAAATAAATAAATAAATAAATAAAATGTCTAGAAAAAATCTAAAAAAAAAAGGTCTCAAAAAAGAGGTTTAAAGATCATCCAGAAAAATAGGCAAAAATTTTCAAAAAATAGACTTGACCTTAAAAAAATAGTCAAAAAATTTTAAAATTATATATATATTGAATACGTTGGGAAACAAAAACAAATAAAAAGTTTTTTTAAAAGAAGGTTTGAAAACTGTCCAAAAAATAGGGAAAAAATCCTCCAAAAATATGAAAAAGGTCCCTTTTTTTTCAATTAACAATTTACCTAATATTTAGGATTGAAACAACTAACACGCAAAATATAAAGTTCTATAATCCAATACTAATTTCAATTAGACAATAACACTAAAACACATATTATCTATATACAGAGTAAATTTATATTCATGTTAAAGCAACACGCTTATACAGTGATGGTTTAGAGGTAACAATATTTTTTCATCTTTCATAATATTATATTATCCCGTAATTTATTTCATGTTGGTTGATAATTTGACTGCATTTTTATTGATTTCAATTTTTGTTTGTAGGCATGAATGCTTGGAAGGAATACATATGTTTATTTCAAACTTGAAGGAGCTTTCAGAATACAACTTTATAGTCCCGACCAAAATGAACTATAAACTAATATTCAATATAAATTATGGCATTTAAGTATATGATCCAAGTTATTGAAACTATTATATTCGTTCTCTTGCTAAAAGTTTTAAATAAAAAATAAATGGTAAGTAAATATTTTATTATTTGAATTAAATTGTAACAGAAAATATGAACATATTAATTGCAATTCATATCAAGGTAGATAGGAGCTTGACATGAATTTAAAACGCTATGATAAACTAAGATATTCTTTCCCTTGAACACTAGAAGAATATAGAATTATCAACATGGATTGTGGTGCAGTGACGGGATTGTTCCATTCTTAATAAGAGGTCTTACATTCGAGCCCTGGATATGAAAAAAAAATCTTGTTAGGAGCTAATAGGTCCTATAATGTCCGATTCAAATTTAGTTGGAGCTCTATGCGAACATCGGACACCAGATGGAAAAAAAAAGAACATATATAGAATCAGAAGTGCATTCAATTATTTTGTCTACTGTTATAGTCAAATAGAGTGAAGTTGATTGTCAAATAAAATGAAATTGATTTGCATCTTGCGATAGGAATAGAAAGATGACATATTTATAAATTTGATGATATGAGATAGTAATATTTACGTAATTATTTATAGTTGTGTGTTCAATGATATAAGTTGCACATGTAATAATTTATTTATTTTAATACACTTTTTATTAATTAATGTGCAAGACACATACACTAAATTAGTACTAAAAAAATCAATACAAAATACCTAACAAAAATACGACAACACATATCCATGATAGTAAGAATAACAACTACGACCAACATGGGTTGTGATATAGTGGTGGAACTGCTTCACCCTTAACCAGAGGTCTCGAATTCGAGCCCTGGGAACGAAAAAAATTTTGTTTTCCACTTGTGATATAGTGGTGGAACTGCTTCATCCTTAACCAGAGGTCTCGGATTCGAACCCTGGGAAGGAAAAAATTTTGTTGGACACCGGGTGAAAAACAAAAAAAAAAATTAACTACAATTTCCGAGGCAACAATCATACAATTATGCGTGTGTATTCTCACTATGGGCTATGGCATGTGACCTTTTTGTAAATGTTTTCTTTCTATAGCAGTTCTTCTGAAATTATTTATTTTCTTGATTAATTATCACTCCCATATAAAATTCCTTCATAAATAAATGATAATCATCATATGTTTTATCACGATATCATGATTCAAGCCACTGCTTCAACAACATCTATCAATATAAAACAAAATAGTAAATAAACAAGTCAATAATTATTTGATTCAACAACATCGATCAATATAACCAAAGTAGTGAATAAACAAGTCTGCAATTATTTGATACTTTCTCCCTCCATTTTTGTCTTGTATTAATTTGGCAAGTTTCTTAAAAAGTAATAAATATAATGTCAATTTTGCTATAACATCTTTTGAATTTATTAAATTCAATGTTTTGAAAAATACATTAGAAAAATATTAATTATAATTAATAATAAGAATAAAATAATAAAAATTAAGTAATAAATTTATTTTTAATTTTTCAAACTGAATAAATAAAAATAAATATCTATTTTAATATAGTAAAAAAGTAGAAATGAACAAAGAAAGTATCACTTAATCTAAAATTCTAGATAGACAGAAATTATAATAATTCATGAGTTGATACTTATTAATTAACTATCTAAATTTTTATTTTCTATTAATAATGCTTGCTTTTTCATCTTGTAACCCACTCTCATTTCTTCTTCTGCTCCCTTGATGTAATAGCAATTTAATAAAAAAAGGACAGGTGGGTGAGATGTACAAATAAAAGTACTACCATCAATGATTAATAAAAAGACCAAATCATATGTTTTTTTAAAAGAAGAAATTTGTTTCATATATAATATTTATATTGAAATTCAATTAATTTATATTTATATCGCGTAAAACATCAGTTGAAAGAAAACATTTTATATTTTATTTTTTATAGTCAAAACTCGAATTAAAAAATTCTAATTGAAAGAAAAACATCGTCATCCATCGTACTATATTTTTTATGGTCAAACCATATGTTGTTGATCTGACGGTCATTATTAGCTGTATCCATTAATGATGAACCCCAATATTCGAACATTCAGAATAAAATCAATGGTCTACAATTAACCAAGTGTTCAATTGAAGTATTAAACGAAGCTGGCTCAAGGTACAAATTATATATATTATCTTCAAGACCTCTAACATGTTACCACAAAGTTAATTTTAATTTTAAATTAATTGTTTGAGTTCAGACCCCAGTCGTTACTTAAAATTAACTAATTAAGGCGTTGACAAATTTTAGTATTAGATTTAAAGAATTTTAAATTAAAGTTACCATCTTTCTTAGACCTCAAACTATGCCTAAAAAATTGTGCAGATTAAATTAATTAACTGATCCCTTTACATTATAGCACAAATAATACATGTCATGCTTTATCAAAGTCAAAGGCAAGATAACTGAAAATGGTCAACGTCCCTAGTCGGCAGCCATCTTCAGTTAACAATTTATGAAGCAATTACATCTTTTTGTTATAATTATTCAAACTGAAACTCTTTAAAAAAAGAAAAGGGTTAAGTGAAATCCTCTTTTGGCTAATTAAAATTCCAATAACAATTTTGAGCTACAGACTATTAATTAATCCAAGCTAAAAAGTGTTAACTAGTCATACAAAACATTAAAACCCACCTTTGCTTTCTACATTTCTAGGCATTTTTTAAATTTTCAATTTCTCCTCCCAACAAAAGCTAGGTTCTACCATTATTAAAAAATGTTCAAGTTCTTCACTATAAAATTTAGTTAACTTGCCAAAATAAGTATATTTTTTTCGAAAAAAGAATAAAGCACTTGGGATTTCGAAGAAATTAAGTCAAATGGGCAATTACTGTATTCAAACATATATGCTAATAATGCAACCTATTAAGGCTTATGTATATTCAAAGGGATCATAATACTACTATTGATTATGTCTTTAACAACTTATTTGATTATTATTATTATTATTAGATGGAAATGCAACATTAATAATTTATTATGTGATGATGAAAATCCTTCTGTTTGGTATAGGACCTGTAGGCAATGACTCAAAAGGCATTGACCTTTTTTCATAAGTTAATTAATACTATTATGTCACCGTCCAAATTACCCTATCTACTCCAACGGCTACACTTTCTTAATTTGTTAAAATATGTTGATTAAACAAGAAAAAATAAAGTATATAATTTATTTAGAGAGTTGACATCATGAAATTATTTTGCCTATAAATAGGACTATGGTAATCGTTTCCTATACCACAACACAATAGTGCCAGCCTAAAAGAAGCAAAAAAAAAAAAACAATATATTATTTTCTCTCTCACTTATATATTTACTCTCTTTTTGGATACTTGTATTTTGTTATAATAATTCATCAATGGCTATTCCAGTAATTGATTTTTCAAAGCTTAATGGAGAGGAGAGAGCCAAGACTTTGGCTCAGATTGCCACTTGCTGTGAAGAATGGGGATTCTTTCAGGTAATTTTCTTTTATTTAGTCGTCACCACTAGCTAGAATGAGCAAGTACAAACCTATGATTGGACACGGAAAAATTACGTCATTTTCTTATTAGTCCGGCCTTAGGTTTTGAAAAGAACGCATTTTTTAATTTTGAAAATAAATTTGTTTCGAGCTTCTCATCTTACATAACCACACAAGTCTTTACGATAATCACACAAATATTATGATATATTTAAAAATAAGTTTCAAAGCTAGCTAGTCTTTCGTTATTTCTTGAATTTCGTGTCTAATCAAACTATGAAACGTGAATTGAGTAGTTGGTGAATCATGGTATTCCTGTGGAACTTCTTGAGAAGGTGAAGAAAGTTTCCTCAGAATGCTTCAAGAAGGAAAGAGAAGAAAATTTCAACAAATCAACAGCAATGAAATTGTTGAATGAGCTGGAGAAGAACAAAAGCAATAATGGCAAAGTTGAATATGTAGACTGGGAAGATGTATTCCTTCTCACTGATGATAATGAATGGCCCTCCAATATTCCTCAATTCAGGTAACCTTCACATTTATACTAGTATAACATAACTAAATATTCATTTAGTTAAATTTTGCTTTTGGAGAGTCAATTTAATTCTAAAAAAAACAGTAACAGATAAAAAAGAAAGAAAAGAATATAAAACAATTTCTCTTTTTTGTTTTGATATATTTTTACCTTTAATCTTAATTTTTAAATAAACATGGAAAATAATTAGAATCTTGCAATCTAACAAGTTGCAACTTGCAAACATTGCATCATTTAGGTGGAGAAAAAGAGTAGAATCAATGGTATTCATACTAATCAATTCTTTTATACAATCAGATCACCTAAACCATATAGTACTATATAACTATATGCTTTGATTAGTAACCTGAAAAATAAGTATATTATCAACTGCAACAAATTAAAATACAGTAACATTCAAATAATTTTTGTAAAAAGGGAAATATTATGTTGTTAGGATTTGTCAAGTATTGATTCACATTAACAATATTATCCAATCCATTAGGGGTGGGCAAAAAAATCGGAATACCGGAAAATCGAATCGAACTAATTTGGTTTTTCGGTGTCGGTTTTTTGGTTTTTTTTTTTCGATTCTTCGGTTCGGTTCTTGGTGTAAGGGTCCCGAAACCGCGGTGCACCGAAAAACCGAAGTTTTATATAATTTTTTTAAAAAAATTATATATATATATTAGACCAAAAAAATAAAATTATATATATATAAAAATCAATTAGCAATTAAATCATTCATAAAACAAGTCAAAGTAGTAACAAATTTATAATTTATATAATTACCTTGAA
>JBCEWC010002168.1:0-31194 GCA_038996855.1 Solanum aculeatissimum
TTAATTTATTTAGGTATCAGTGAAACTAACTGATAGTTTATAAATGTGTGTTATGTATCAGCGAAATAGCGAAAAAAAAATTTAGTAATTTTTTTAAATGGTAGGAAATAATTATAATTAAGTTTCCTTGTATATTTCTGTAATTTCCCCTTAATTATACATAGCATAAACAAAAATATTAAATAAGATACTATTAATACACTTAATTAATATATGTATTATTTTTACTAATACACCATACCAAACGGTCCTATGGAAAGCAGAAGAATCAGATGGTGTAAAGTGAAATGAAAAATTAAAGAACATTAGGCAACTAGGAAAAGTATCATTCTTTCCTCAGCTATCAAGACTGTTCTCATTTGGATCTCTTTTTGTAATATGCTCTCCCACTTTCATATCATACATGCACAAGAATAAACTATAAATAAAAAAAAAGGAATTTAATGATAAACTTTATTATTAATCTATGGTTAAATAGTTCGTAGCTAGTAGAATTATGTAATGCTAATTTATTACTAAACAAAATTAACTTTTATAATTTTGTCTAACTATAAAATTTCTCCGTCAGTTCAAATTTCAAAATATTATATTTTTATTTTTCCAACTCTTATAATATTTCCTTTGTCCACACACAAACAGAGTCACGAGTGTGTTATTTAAATGGAGTGGTCACACACCTGTTCTTTTGAGTTTGTACAGTCCGGTGTAAATAATGCAGTAAGGAGATACAGCTATTGAGTGTCAAACTTAATTGTGTCTTGTCATATTCTTACCTTGTACGGTTTTTAATAATGTAAATTTGCTTACATGTATGCTTAAAAATATGGGGATATTTTTCCAACTTGTTCATATTATATTGACCTTGTTCTTCTTTAATTTCATAATTAGTTTATTAATACATGTGGCAATCATGCATCCATATACAAAAGATTCTATTTTTAGTGGGGTTTAACAAGATACTAAATTTTTTTGTCCATTTTTTCTAAGTTGGGTATTTTGAGGTTCAAAATTCATTGTTCTTCTCTGTTGTTTTCCAGTAAGGAAGCTTCCTCTTTTGACTCTTTCTTGGGTCATCTCTGTTTTCTTCTTGCTTGGTGTTTTAAATGTTTATGAACTGTCATCATGGGTCTTCTCTATGTTTTGATGTGGGGCACCCATTCCATCTTCTTGAAAAAAAAAGATGTTATCTTTACAACCCCTTTTAGAAAATCTTGGATTTTTTTCACCTTGAAATGTTGAGCTCTGACTTTTATCTTTTGTGTTTTGGTGATTAGCAGAAGTTTCTGGAAGAAATATTAGTGATGAAAGTTGATGCTTTGAAGACTCAGAGGCGGGGCTAGAGTTCTAGTTACGAG
This sequence comes from Solanum aculeatissimum, assembly GCA_038996855.1. Lineage (NCBI taxonomy): Eukaryota > Viridiplantae > Streptophyta > Magnoliopsida > Solanales > Solanaceae > Solanum > Solanum aculeatissimum. Next base: position 1,356 of record JBCEWC010002168.1, read on the forward strand.
TTTGTGGTAAGAAAGAAACTTGTTGAATGTCTGTACATAATTTATCCCTATAGAATTCAGAACTCGTATATTCAAAATTTTGCATCTGCCTTGGGCAGTTTGTGGAATGGAGGCCTATTTACGAAGGAAGAGAGTGTTTCTGTTGTTGGTTTCATGGATATGGGTGCCTTTAGCAGTTGTTGGAGGGATTGGGAATAACACAGGGAATGCCGCTGCTCCTTTATCTTCCTCTTCAAGGCCTAAGGTGGTGAATGTTGGAGCTTTATTTACAGCTAATTCTGTTATTGGAAGGTCAGCTAAGCCAGCTGTTGTAGCTGCAATCAATGATGTTAACTCAGATTCTAGCATTCTCAGAGGAACCAAATTGAACCTCATATTTCAGGATACAAATTGCAGTGGATTTGTTGGCACTGTTGATGGTAAACACTTTTCTCCTCTATTATGATCTTCTTGTTATAAAAGCAAAACAAATGTAAGCACCATACTTCATTCTCAGTAATATGGGCATTATTACAGTGGGTTGGGGAATGAACTGGTGGTCTGCTTATATGGACTTGGACAATCCTACCATCGTGAGTTTTCTTTTGGGGTTGAGTTAGACCCATGTGTTGTATCATCTTATCCTTTGTGACATGATATCTTATACCTTATGCTCAGTATCTATAATTTTGGTGTCCTATACATTCAATTAAGTTATATTGGAATAGAATGAATCTGAGTAGGGCGGAATGGATGCAGAGAATTGGTACAGCCTGCTGAAACTTAATTGTGATGGAGGTATAGTTGACTGATTGATTGATATGCATTTATCAAGTTTAGATGAAGACATGCTCATTTGATCCATTTTGAAGTATTTGATAAATTGCTCATGTGGAGATGTGGAGTGTGGGAATTCTGTATGCAGTAGCTTAATTTGAGAACTCAATGGGACATGGTAATGGGGGTTGGGCATGTATTTGGAAGTTCGAAAAAGAAAATACAAAAGCAATGCACTTTAGACTGGTTACGAAAGAAATAAAGAAGCAATTTTTTTAGTTCATGGCCTGTTTTTGCATTCACGAATAGTTCATTGTCCTGTAACACAATTGTTTCACAGACAAAATACCTTGTTTAAAAGCTCTAGGCGAGCCTTCTTGTCACATTTGAGTTATCAATATTTACTATTGCCAATGTCTATTTCCTTCTTTTTTTTCTCTGTCCTTCCTTGTATTTGACGGGCATCCTTGCTTTGTAGCTTTGCAGCTGATGGAGAAAGGAGTAGTTGCTGCAGTTGGTCCACAATCCTCAGGAATAGCACATGTGATTTCCCATGTTATGAATGAACTTCAGGTCCCTCTTTTGTCTTTTGCCACGGACCCAACTCTATCCTCTCTGCAGTACTCGTATTTTCTTAGAAGTGTTCCAAATGATCACTTCCAAATGCATGCTATAGCTGATGTGGTTGATTATTTTGAATGGAAAGAGGTTATAGCCATATTTGTTGATGATGATAATGGTAGAAATGGGATATCTGTGTTGGGTGATGCCCTTGCAAAGAACCGTGCTAAGCTCACTTACAAAGCAGCCTTTTCTCCTGGAGCAAATAGTAGTGAGATTGATGATTTGTTAGTCAGTGTGAACCTTATGGAGGCACGAGTATTTGTTGTTCATGTAAATCCTGATACTGGGCTATCAATTTTTTCAAAGGCAAAGAATTTGGGAATGATGGTCGCTGGCTATGTTTGGATCGCTACTGATTGGCTTCCATCATATTTGGATTCTTCAGATTCAGTTTATCCAGAAACTATGGATCTTATACAGGGTGTTGTAGCACTTCGCCATCACACCGCAGATTCTGATCAGAAAAAGATGTTTGCATCGCGATGGAAAAACTTTAAGGATGTTGAAACTCAAAGTTTTAATTCTTATGCACTCTATGCTTATGATGCAATTTGGCTACTTGCCCGAGCTCTCGACCTTTTCTTCAAGGATGGTGAAAAGGTTACCTTCTCGGATGACCCCAGATTACGTGATACAAATGGGAGTGCTTTGCATTTGTCATCCATGCAAGTTTTTGACCAAGGACAGAAATTATTCCAGACACTCATTGGTGGCATCAATTTCACAGGTCTAAGTGGCCAGATTCAGTTTGACTCTGAGAAAAATTTGGTTCATCCAGCATATGATGTTCTTAACTTTGGTGGAACTGGATCACGCACTGTAGGTTATTGGTCAAACTATTCTGGTCTATCAGTTATAACTCCAGAGATTTTATATTCAAAACCTCCAAACACTTCAACCAGTAACCAACATCTATACAATGTCATATGGCCTGGAGAAACTGTAACTCGACCTCGAGGATGGGTTTTCCCACATAATGGAAAGCCTCTGCGAATTGCTGTGCCTTACCGTGTTACTTTTAAAGAGTATGCGCATAAAGATAAAGGACCTTCTGGGGTAAAAGGATATTGCATTGATGTTTTTGAGGCTGCCATAGCTTTGTTGCCTTACCCCGTTCCTCACGTCTATATTCTGTATGGAGATGGCAAGAGAAACCCCTCTTTCAAAAACTTGGTGAATGACGTCGTCTCAAATGTGAGTCTTGATTGTGTTATCGAATTTTTATTCATTGACTAATTATGATGGGATAATTTGATCAGACTGACTTAATATCTCTTTAATGTATGTTTGTTTACTAGTTACCACAATAGGAATACTGATTAATTTTAAATGGCGAGTTTACAAATGGACATCTATGATTATGAATAATGAAGTAGAAATTAAGTTTTCTGATTGAAAGAGTAATAGTTACAGGCTAAAGAAATACACATCTATAACGGAAAGAGGTGCCATACTAATAATCAATTTAGTTGCTTAAAATAGGAGCAATTGTTGTAGCTCATCAACAAAAAAATTCGATTACAACTTGAAATTCAAGTGAATTTTGTTAAATATTACATTTGCTTTCCTTCAATTTTATTTGAATTCCTGTGGTATAAATAGAAAATGCCTGAAGTTTTTTGTTCATGGAATCTTAAACTACTGTGATTGTAGATGTTGATAATGCATCAGAATATTCGAAGAAAGTTTTTCAGTTAATGAGTTTCCTTACCAATTTAACATCTTCTGTGCGTGGTAGATAGAGTCTTGTAAACAATTCTCCAAGTTCAGTATCTAATCTGTTGCTAAATCAGGGATACCTGTCCTAATTTGTATTAGAAAGCGTAAAATGTGATGCAGAAATTTTTTTACATGGTTACTTATATAAGGATACATTTTGCAACTTAGAAATATGATGCAGCTGTGGGAGATGTTACCATTACTACAAACCGCACAAGAATTGTGGACTTCACCCAACCTTACATGGAATCTGGACTCGTCGTAGTTGCTCCTATCAAAGAGCAGAAATCCAGTCCATGGGCTTTCCTTCAGCCATTTACCCTCCAGATGTGGTGCGTAACTGGGGTCTTCTTTCTCTTCGTTGGAACTGTCGTTTGGATTCTTGAGCATCGACATAATCCTGAATTCCGTGGTTCGCCAAGGCAACAACTTGTTACAGTTTTTTGGTTAGTAGCTCAGTCTTATAACCTCTTGTTGTAGAATCAAATGCATGCTTTATGTGAAACTTTGCTTCCTGAATGTTCTGGAAGGAAGTGCCTTGACATGGAACAAGTGCTGGTTGCATTGTGAATTCATCTATTTGGAATTACAAGTCTAAACAACGGCTTTGGAGATAAAAAGATATAATTTATTATTAACAACTGCATTCAATCATAACACTGAGACACTTTCTTTAGCCAAAAAAAAAAAAAGTACTCCTGATGGCATCAACACACTGAAAATCTAAAAAAGGTCGTCCTTTTACGCGAATCATTCAACTTGTGGGTAAATAATGACACTGATGCTAAGCTTCGGTTTTCTCTTTCAGGTTTAGTTTCTCAACAATGTTTTTCGCACACAGTACGTACACCCTCTTTGATTTGGTTTTTTAAGACCTTCCATATTTGTGACTGAAAGCTTGTCCTAGCATAGCTGACACTGTTCCTTGTGTTAACTTATAGGAGAAAACACAATGAGCACCTTGGGACGCTTAGTGCTGATCTTTTGGCTCTTTGTCGTTCTAATTATCAACTCGAGCTACACAGCTAGCTTGACATCTATCCTGACTGTGAGGCAGTTGTCATCAGGAATTCAAGGAATTGACAGTTTAATTTCAAGTCCTGATCCAATTGGAGTTCAGGATGGCTCATTTGCCTATAATTACCTCATTGAAGAGCTAGGTGTTTCACAATCACGGCTCCGCATATTGAAAACAGAAGATGAATATGTCAGTGCCCTGGAGAAAGGTCCGCAAGGTGGTGGCGTTGCTGGCATTGTGGACGAGCTTCCTTATGTTGAGCTCTTCTTAACCAACAGCAAATGCATATTCAGGATAGTAGGTCAGGAGTTCACAAAGGGCGGATGGGGCTTTGTAAGTTAATCTTTTCCTTTGCATTACTGAACAAACATTAAGTTCCCATCATATTCATAAGGTCTATGTTCACTCTAACCCCAGACCCCGCTTGTGGAGTTACATTCTGTTTTATATTCATAAGGATTGATGCACCAGCAATCCAATCTACTCGAGCTGATCTCGACTATCCATGGTCAGGCATTTCAAAGGGACTCTCCTCTGGCTGTTGATCTATCAACTAGAATCCTTGAACTGTCAGAAAACGGCGAACTCCAAAGGATCCATGACAAATGGCTATCTAAAACCGGATGCTCTTCCCAAAACAACCAATCTGATGATGCTCAACTTTCTCTCAAAAGCTTCTGGGGCCTATTTCTCATATGTGCTATTGCTTGTCTTCTTGCTCTTATAGCATTTTTCTGCAGGGTGTACGGTCAATTCCGGAGATTTGATCCCGAGCCAGATGATCAGGATATAAGTGAACCTGAATCTGTACGGCCTAGTAGGCGTCCCATCCGCTCCGTTAGTCTTAAGGAGTTACTAAGCTTTGTTGATCTAAGAGAAAGTGAAGTTAAGGAAATAAACAAGCGGAAGAGTATGCACAGCAAGAGACTTCCAGGTCAGAGCTCAGATGGGCAACCGAGCTCGCCTGTTTGAATCAAAGATTCGTCGTTGTCTTGGTTAGTTCTTGCTCATTGCAATGCACCTATGGTTAATATGTAAATGATGCATGCGCAATTCCTCGTCAAATAATCTTCATTTCAATTTTTCACACACACAAGGCTAGGTATATTAGTAGGAAAAAAATGTCTTTGTATACTAAGTAGAGAGGATAGATGGAAAAAAATTGTAACATTTGTACTAATTGTCATAAAATGATAGTAGTAATTGTTAAGATTTAGATCAGTTTGCTTGCTTTTCCAGTAAGTTTGTTGTTGGGTTATATATACTATTAACCATGAAATATATAATATTAATCATGAGTTTAGATATAGTATTTATTATAGAACGATTGTTTATTCAATTTTTAATAAAAATTTTAATAGATTATATAATCGTTTATGTTTCCATTTACTTATATAGTAGATGATTTAGTGTATAAAGTTTTAACTTATATACAGAGGATTAAATCATCGGTTCTTATTAGTATAAAGTTTTTCGTTCACAATCTAAGATGGAAATTGAGCTCAAGATTATATATAATTTATCTTGATTATGGGAATGGTGTAGTTTCAACTTCTTGTGCTAGTGCATATTGTATGTATTGAACGGGATCGAGTAGAGATAGTTGTTTTAGACTCTCTAATAAAAAACATATTCTCTAAATTGTTAAATGTACTTATATTCTCAGTCCTGATATAACTATTATGATCTGTATATATTATTTATCATTTTGATTTATTAAAAGTTGAGATTCTGAGATGGGTCAATATGCCTGATATATTGGATGATAATAATATATATTGGTGAAATAATAAGTTAGTTGGTGGAATTCATGTCTCGATATAGAGATTGATGATACGCCTTTTGAGAAACTTATAAGTTTTCATTGTGTCAAACCTTGCAAGTTGATTTATGAATCCGACACATGAAATAAGTTAAGCATTGCTCTAAAGGAAATTAATCCTTAAATTAAATTCGTTAGTAATTTAATTTATTGATTAGTATATGTAATCTTAACATGAGGAATTACATAAGTGTTTAAGGGTGAATTTCAAAATATAAATGGAAGAGTATAATTACGAATTTTTAGTGGAATGATTTGTAATTTATTATGGTAAGAATAATGTCAAATTAATTATTTGAATTATTTCCATAATTGGGAGCCTCAGTAATTAATTCTGTGGCCCCTACATTGCCCATATTTAACTAGAACTCAGAACCCTATTTCTAATAAAAGGACACATATTAGTTTCTTATTTTCCAAGAAAAGTGAGTTTCCTTCTTCCTTTTGGATTTGGAAAGGTGCTCCATAAATAGGGATTTTCCTAACCTAGAAAAAAGGGGATTGAATGAAAAGGTATTAGGGTTTCTATACAATACTTGGGTGTTGCCCACCCAAGTATTGAGAGAGTTCGGATGTGAACTTGAGATCACTGTAGAAGATCGCAGAACTGCAATCTAACTTGTGGATTCGCTTGAAAGTATACGGTCACGCTTCAAGAGGTATTTATCGAATTAAATTTAATAAAGTTTATGTGTTCTAACATAATTAATGTGATCTAGTATAAATGTATATGTTATCTATTATTCATTTAAGCAGTACGATCCTTATACATTTTCGCTGTGCATGTGATTTTCCAACATTTGTCTCTTGTTCAACTACTACTATTATATAACCTAGGGAATAAACACCCAATTTGTTCAATTATTTGATCCAAGTTTTATGATATAATGTTGGTGAAGTACATATGGTTGAACCATTAGGTCTAGTTAATCATAAGTGAATCCCTTATTTTATAAGGACTTTCAAACAAAGGCGATTTGGAGTACAAATTTAATATCTCTTGTTAAGGATAAAAAAGTAGGGATAATTACAGTGCATGGCCTTTCGGTCAAAATAATTACAAACAAAATGACAATTCATTGTATGGTCAGATATAGTCAGTGTATATTTCATGTATAGTTAGATCATATTCAATTTTTGAGTGTATCGTGTATAGCACATGTATAAGTAACTAGATTGTATAGTCAGTGATACTTTATATAATTTTTGGCGAGTTATATTGTATAGTTATGTATATTTTCTATTATTTTTGCTATTTTTTATGTAAATAAAAGAGAGTTATATTTGTTGTAAATAAATTAGTTTATTGTATATATTTGAAATTATCCCCAAAAAAATATGTTAACCATAATCTTTGCTCATTAATCAATTAACTTTACTCTTTGGTAACACTAACTTGTTTGTGGTAGAAACAATTTAAAATAATTTATATTTCGGTGATTCAAACTTATAATTTTAAAGTTAAAAGTAAAGAGTGCTTATTATTTGTGTAACCCATCTTGTCTAGATTTTTTGGAGTCTAGAAGAGTTTTTGGTATTTTTTGGGAAAAATCACATAAATTCACTTTTTGGATATTAATTAATAAGTGTGATCTTTAATACGAAAAATTATTGGAAAACAAGTGTCACCTTAGAAATTTAAGACAAAATAGTAATAGTATGTGTTTTTAACATTTATTACCCTTAAGAAGACATTTATTAATAGGAGTAAATAAACTACACATTATATCTATTAATTTCTTAATAAATATGATTTTTACTTAAATAACACTTATTTTGGGATGGTGAAGTACAATGCTTAATTATTACTTCATAACTATTTAACGTTTAACCGCGTTTTAACTAATATAAAACGTTTTTAAAAAAAATTCATGGAGTTTTAAACTGCCAATATTTTATTTATTTATGTAATTTGTATATGTTGGTCCCAATAGTTTAAGGAAAAGTCCTAGTAGCTTACATTATTCCTCTATTTGTTAATTAAACACAAAATATTTAAAAGTAGAGCTTCCCACGAAACATAAACATGTGTGCACGCACATGATACATCATTAATAAAATTCCAATTATGGGCATAAAGAATAAAGAGAAATGACAAGCACTAAACTAAAAAATGCAAACAAAAAAGGGAGATGAATATATCTAAAGATGTTTTAACGACGAGGCTTGTGATGCAGTGGTTGGATTGCTTTATCCTTAACTAGAGGTCTCGGGTTCGAGTCCTGGGTATAGAAAAAACTCTATTAGGAGCGTTACTCCCGAATGGACCCTGTAAAGCGCGATCCAAATTTAGTCGGGCTTCACGGGCTCTGGACACCGGGTGGAAATGTTTTAACGAATCAATGCCACTCACATGCAATTTTTAAATTATTTTATAAAAAAACCTGTTAGATTATGTAATGTCAAATTGCCAGACAATTCAGAGTCTAATAGATTAATTAACATAAAATCAGTTTAATGTCTCCATGGAGAATCAATTATAAGTAGTAGACATGTATTTAATTAGAATTTTTTAAACCTTATATTTAATTACATTTTTCAAAAATCTTATATGTAATTTCATTTTATTATGTGAAATATGAACAACTTGGAGGGAGGTCTTCAAATTATTTATCTCATTTTTATATAATTACGTTATTTAAAGTAATCAAACTAACTATTGTGAATTGATAAATTATATTTAACAAAAAGAGGTTAATTTCAAAGATCTTCCTTCGAGTTTAACTACATATAACATTAACTTCTTTTGTAATTGATACTAATTACCTTTAGTAATTTATAAGAGAGAGTAAATAATTTGTTGTTAAACTTCATCAATAACATTCCAGTTCCTTTTTGTTTTACTTCTTACGTTTCAATTTTTGAGGGTCAGTTGGTATAGATTTTAATCAACATTTTAAGATGTATTTTTACTACTAATATGAGAAAGGTTGCGACTTATAATATTTTTCGTATAGTTTCGAACATTCAAATTTTTAATATTAAATTAATTTAATTCAATTTAGCTCCAAAAGTTAATCAAATTGACTATTACAAAGTGAAATGTGACAAATAGAAGTAAACGAATGGAGTATAATGTAAGAGTAAACAACACAAATCCACTAGTTAAGGTCTCAATTATATGCCCTTACATCAATTTGGAAAATTACCTTCCATACTATTTTTTCTTAACTAGATACACGCATTGTCACGCCCCGGGAGGGTACCTTTGGCGTGATTGGCACTCAAAGACTATTGTTAGTCCCCAAGCGAACCACTTGGCCTCATCGTCACATCATACTCAACAGCGGAAGAAAATACTCAAGTAATAAGCATCATATGGATAGATATAACTCTACTCAACCATAGTTTCCAATGAACAAGTTTGGAAATAACAATCCTCTACTCAATATCTAGAAGTCTTTACCTCTAAATATCTAGATGGTATAATGACAGGTCATGACTATCCAACTCAAAGAAAGTAAAATAAAATATTTAGTGTAAGAAAAGGGCTCCTCCGAAGGCTAGGAGGGCTCACCAACTCTGAAAGCTCGGAACTGAACCTTAACGGTGCATATGCCGAAGTCCTTTAATATTTGTCTCTGCATCATAAAATGATGCATTCCAAATGGACGTCAGTACATTGAATATACTGGTATGTAAAATGGCCAAAATGAAAAGGACATAATCAAGGATACTCAACTCAAGTAACTCAACTCAACAATCGACTCACCTCAACTCAATAAATCATGCAAATTTAATATTAGAATCATGCTTTGAAAGTAAACTCAATAATGTACCACTCACGTCAAATCATGCAAATTGTATAGTAAAATAATGCTCCTAAAAGAAACTCTAGCACGCAACTCAGTCAAATTAGTTATGCAAAATTAGGGAGTTTCTCTAACCGACAAGACTTATACCACCATAGTTGGTGATGTACAACGAAAAAGACGTCGTTGTTCGCCCGTCCATTACTTGCCAAGGTAAGGACACTCACCTCTGCTTTTCGGATCCTCAAGCCTTGTCCAGCGCTTTGGGACAAGAGTTGCCAGAGTTAACTGCACGACTATCCTACGCGGGCAACGTAGTTTTGGGGATTTGAGCCGTCAATTCACTCTACCCAACTCGGTGCTCAATACTACTCCCAAAACATGTACTCATATTAATCAAGTAAATATATTACCCAAAAACATCTCATCAAGTTTTATTGGACCTTGGTTTAAACATCAAACTCATCTTAAAACATCATCATCATCTTCCATCAATAAAAAATAAATTTAAAAATCATTTACATCGTTGTGAAAACATCTACTCAAAATGTCATGTAAACTAAATGCAGTTTTATCAAAATTAATTAAAACATACATCATCTCATCAAGACTCTTTCTCAACTCATTATTTATGATCAAAACTCAATTCATGCAAACTCAATAAAAGGTGTTCAAAAATCATCTTTGTTAAATATTCAAAACAACCATAAATCTCAATTTAAAATAATGTATAAAAATCACATGTAGTTCTCAATTAGGGTTCATGTGAATGAAGACATGAACATGCATCCCAATCGAATACCAACTCATGAACATCATCCATATACTTTTTAGATGTACAAAGGAACTCAATAGGACAATAGACAATTCAAGAAAATCAATTTAGGAATTAGGGTAAAACTTTACTCGAACTCAAGAAAAAGAAATCAACATGTGGGGCGCGAGGATGAACTCAATCCAACGCTATGAGTAGCCTTACATACCTGGGAATTTAGATTTTTGAAGAAGAACGCACTTGATTCTCTTGAAACCCTAGTTTTTCTCTCCTTGGAATCTTGTTTAGAGTCTTGGAATATGTTTTGAACGTAAAATGATTGATTAGATATGTTTAGGGATTTATATAGGTGTAAAAACGTCAAATCTAGGCTTTAAAAGGATGGAAAAAGACCAAAATAACCCTTTAGAAGAAGCTGTCTAAAGTCGTCCACGGGCCACTTTTACGGCTTGTGGAATGTTCCATGACTCGTGGGACATTTCCGTAAATTTTTTTGGCAAGTTTTTGAGGTTACTGGAATATTTCACGAGACCTATCTACGACCCGTAGATGAATTCGTGAAGTCTGGGGCTAAAAATTAATTTTCTGGGCCTTTCCACGAAATCTAACTTTACGGGTCGTACTTCAATCTACGACCCGTATGTGGTTTCGTGGAATTACTCTACTCTGGTAGTGTTTAGTAAAATGACCATAACTTTTGACTCCGAACTCCAAATGAGTTGAAATCAGTTGCGTTGGAAAGCTAATTCAAAGAGCTTTCATTTGGTAAGTCATGGGACACCTAATTCTTTGTGTGCTAAGATTTATGATTGTTTAAAGTTGACCCTTGCATAATCCAACACTAGAAACTCAATTTATAGAAAAGTTTTGAACTCGTCTATGTACTAGGGGTCTCTTATGAACCTAATACACTTCTAATACTCTTCACACATAGGAATGAGCCTTAAAATATAGGTACACGCAAGGCATCACTAGTTTCAAGCTTATATACTTACGACGAAAAAATTTGATCGTATGAATAGAGTTGTGGGGTGTTACACGCATCTAGCACTCAAATACATGTATCTCAGATACGTGTGAATCAAATTAGGAATAATTTATTTCAGATGCATTGTATGCAAGCATGATTTGCATATATTTGAGATACATTGATTCTCTCTCTCTCGCCTTTCTCCCTATATATTTGTATTTCGTAATGTATCTCGTATGAAAGACACATGTTGACTTTCCCGTTCGCCACTTTTCCTTTGTATCTCTATTTTAGAATGTATTTGGTATCATAGATACATGTATCTAGCATCAAAGATACATGTTGACTCTCTCCACTTGCCTCTCTTCCTATAAATATGTATTTCAGAATATATCTAATTTCAAAGATACATGTTGACTCTCTCGCTCACCTCTCTCCTTCTTTTTCTCTTTCGCTTGTCTCTCTCCATGCATATCTATATTTCAGAATGTATATAGTATCATAAGATGCACCAATACATTCTAGTGTATCCGTGTATATATAGAGAGAGAAAAAGAAGGAAGAGGAGAGAGAGAGAGAAAGAAGGAAGGAAAGAGAGGTAGACGGTGTATCTAATTTGAAATCTCATATGACTTATTAATTAATAAGATAATATATAATTATTTCAAATTATAAAAAAGATTAATATATATGATAAGAATATTTGTGTAATTAAGTAATTTTTTTATTCATAGAGAAGTGCAACAAAAAATTTTGGAGTGACAAGTAGATCCACAAACAATGGAAAAAGGGGGGGAAAAGGTGGATCCACAAACATTTTCGTCATCCCAAGAAGTAGCAACTTCCCATCATGGATAATAAGAAGAAATATAGACAAGGACATAATCCGTCAACTCTTCCGAGTAACGCCGTCAACCATGGCATCCAATTTTCCCTTACCATTAAAAAATATTAAAATTAATAAAAATTGTTTAATGAAATTAAAGAAACGTGTGTGTAAAAGAGTCTTTATTTCACAACTTTCATGGACCTTGGGAATTTGTAGAAGCTCCCCATTTCTCAATTTCAAAATCCATAAATCATGAGCAAGTGTATACTGTTTTGCTATAGAAGAATGTTTAAGCTGAACAAAAAGAGGAAAATAATCTGCAGGGTGACACTACTTCAAAAGTATGTCAAGTCATTTTGGAAGCAAATTGTTGGTTGTATTATAGGCTATAAGTCCATTAAGTATAGGAAATTGTCACACCATCACCATTCTTCTTCCACCACTGCCGCCGCCGCGATGCATTCGCCATCTGATAGTGGCTTAACCGCGCCATTGGAGGATTTGGTTGCCTTGAAGATATGTCTATTGGGTGATAACCAAATAGGCAAGACAAGTTTCTTGGTTAGTCTTTGAATACGCGTTTTTCTATTTTAGTCTATCTACGAGTTTCAAAAGGCTTTCTTTCTTCCTGTTTCTAATCTTGCTTTTGTAATACGAATTAAAGACGAAGTATGTAGGAAAGGAGAGAGGAGAAGAAAGCTGTTCAACAACAGGGTTAAATCAAATGGATAAAATTCTGTGTGTTAAAGGGGCAAGAATCTCCTATACCATATGGGAAGTCCAAGGTATATTCTACTACTTTTTAAGAAACTCAAATATATGAATTTGAATAAGATGTTGTAAATAACAATGCAGGTGATGTTTCTGCATCTACTCAGATTCCAACAGCTTGTAAAGACTCTGTAGCAATGTTATTCATGTTTGATCTCACGAGTCGACCTACACTGAATAGGTATCATATATTTGAAAGAGAAATCTGCAATAATTTACTTGGTTTTTTTTGGCCGCCGGCCTAAAATTGTTTTGCTGATTAATCACAGTGTTATTAGTTGGTATCAACAAGCAAGACAATGGAATCAGGTAAAGATCATCTTTTTCCTCTGTTTCTCTCTTGATTATGAAATGTTTCAATGGTATAGTAATTAATTTGAGTTAAATTTGTTCTTTAATTTTAGACGGCGATTCCAGTATTGATAGGGACAAAGTTTGATGATTTTGTGCAGTTGCCATTAGATGTGCAATGGACCATTGCAAATCAGGTATCATCCTCATTTTCTTATCACCTATGATCACCTGGTGGAAGCAATATACATGGAGAGAGGTTTCTTTTGATTTATAGATCATGAGTTTGAGTCATAGAATCAAGAACATAACTACTAATACTTGCGTCAAGATAAACTGTCTAGATTAGCCCCATTCGGGGGGGTTTCAAGAAGCCTAGTAGGTGAGGGATTTGCATGAGTATGAAATACTTCGTGCACCATTGATCGGCGAAAATTATGTGTGTGGCTGAGAGTAAGGTTCAAGATTACCAAGGAATTATTCAAACCCTGAGCATGAGAGTTTATTTAAAATGAGACCTACCACTATATTAAATTTTGTTTATTATTTAGGAGGTTCAAGTTTAATATATATACAAAAATATAAAAAATTTACCTTATATATAGTGTAATTTTTCACCGATGAACCCCCTCCCACTCCCTAGGTCCGCCCTTGCAAGGAAAAGTCATAGCAGGTGTAATACATGGAAAAGGAATCAAAATTAATGGTCTGAGCAAATTAAATCCACAATCCATTTATTGGGTACATAAATAGAGATACTTTTCCTGCTGTATATCTTTAATTGCTCTGAAGTACTGCATATATTTGGGCCATTATTTTGTTGCTTTTGGTTGGATTATACGAATGATATAATAGCATTTCAATGTTACTTTCAACAGGCAAGAGCATATGCAAAAGCACTAAATGCAACCCTATTTTTCTCAAGTGCAACATACAACATAAATGTGAACAAGATATTCAAGTTCATCACAGCGAAGCTCTTCAACTTACCATGGACAATGGAACGCAACCTCACCATTGGAGAACCCATCATTGACTTCTAGTCAACTCGTCACTTGGACTTTGATTAGTATTCGGGATGTGTTTTAAAAGAGGAGACGAACAAATGTCTCAATGAGGAGGTGTGAGAGATTGACTATTTAGGTATGAGGAGGTAAAGGCAGGTTGGAGAAGTATTGGAGAAGTATTGAAAGGGTAGTTAGACTACATGACACACCTGCGACTAGAACATGGCCCTAGGTAGGAAGATATGGGGGTTAAGGATTAATTTGAGAACATCACCCTAGATAAAAAGATACGGCGGTCGAGGATAAAGTTAGAATCATAATAGGCAGTTGAGCGTTGTCTTGTTTTCTTATCAGTATTGTTATTAGTATTCCCTTATTATCTAATTCTTCAATTTTTACATCTTGTCTCATTGACTTCAATTATAATATCATTTTTTGTTGCTACGATTCTCTTCTCCATTGTTTTCAGCATAGTTTCTTTACTACTTACATACTTTATTTTCTATATTTTACTTGAATGAATGGTCTATTAAAAACACCCTTTCTGTCTTCTTAAGGCAAGGTGGTAACCAGGTAAGGCTATGTACATACAACCCCCTCCCCAAACTACACTTATGAAATTACAATGAGTATGTTGTTCATATGACATCTTATGACTTATGCAATGAGAAAAATTTTCCTTCTCATTTCATTCTTGCAGAATACAATGAAGATCCAGTTTTGCAAATTTGTTAGAATAAAGTTTACTAACTTCTAGTCAAGTACATTGATCGCATGTATGAGCAACCACACTTGTATGTCATTTCCTATATAGAAGTTCCCATGGACCAATCCAAAAAGTGGCTAAACATGCTAAGAAAACAGGAGACAAAAACTGGAGTAGAACAAAAGATTAAAAACGCAAGGCATGTCATCGTTGAATATATAATGAGCGGGAACAAGCATGAGTCAAAATAAAAAGCAACAAAGGAGAGAACAAAGAACAGAGGTGGGGAAAATATGTCCTTATTCGGAAACAAGGAATAATAGAACACAAACTTTCAATCTTCATTGGAGGAAATATTCGCCATGCACAACACTTCTGCAGATGGCTGTCGTCAAGTAACACAACCTAGAGTCCAGGATTCATTACAGGTTTAGAAATTAACAAAAGCAAAGTCTACTCAAGACGCACTTCTCTCTTTGGGGGTTCCAATTGCAAGTAGTAGAATGGCTCAATAGGCTCTTCCCTGCATAATCATGTTGCATAGAAAGTTAGAAAAGCCTTCTCTTTATCACTATAGGAAAGCAACAAAGAGAACTTTTTAAGTTATTGCTTAGAGTTAAATTTGGCAACTCCTAAACACAGTATTTCTTCATATCTTTTTTCTTTTTATAAGATTCCTGCTTGTTTATTATTTTCAGTGTTAAATTTTCTATTTAGCCTCAATCACGAAATATTTAACATCCGGGCTATAAGGATCTGAAAACTTGTCGACATACCCTCCAAGTATTCTTCAATGTTTACTGCATTTTTCCCTAGACCTCACCTTCTTACAGTTTCTCTCTTCAAATTTACCCCTTTCAAATCTCCAACCAAGGAAAATATCTTCCTTCCACACAATTCATCCTCATTACTTTCAAAGATGTCAAGACTGCAGTATTGCTGTTTGAGTTCTTCACTCTTCAACATCTAAGATCCTGAACAAACAACCTAGTTCATCATTTTCAAAACTTGAGTCTCAAGTTGGCTCCAAATTTTGTAGCCTATTTGTATTATGTATGAGTAGTCTTCAGGAGTATACATTTTTAGATAAAAATAACAAATTATTGGCATTCTATAAATACTAATTGTTTAAGATGTTCAATTTTATTCCAGTAACTCTTATAGATAAATCAAAAGAAAACATAAGCCAATATATAACTTGAGTAAACAAGAGATGTCTTCATCAATCATTTCATTTGAACTGTAATATCTATTAGAAGATGGTTTGCTATAAGGCCATGTGTTAGATGACTTATAATGATTAACTAGATAAGACTAATTATTTCAATGTCAATTATTTCACAGCTGATCCACGGAATAATTACTTGAAGCTTACCCAGGCTTAGAATGCATGCACTGCCAGAATAGCTTGAAAGGCCCCGGTATCGTTTTAAATGGATTGCCTTCAAAACATGCCTGCATAGGATTATAAATAATTCATCTGAAAAAGAAAAGACAAACAAGCACAAAATGTGTACGTTGGACATGCTGGGTTATACTAAAAGATGTAAAATGGCCAGTGATGAACTCAGACATTCAAAAGAGTTGAGTATCTGAATCTGGAAACAGGGGCACAATGTAATCAATGAATAGATGGACTGGTCTGGTAACAGGTAAAACTCAAAGGGTGTTCCCATCCTTGACAAGGGATATGCAAGCATCTCTCTAACCTACGAAAACTAGATAGAGGGGAGAAAGGACAAATAGCCACTTTGCAGACCACTAAACAACAGTAGCCACATTTTATGCTTGACATTCAAACTACTGCAATTCAGATAACCTGAATCTCACCAATTGCCTTAGCAAAAATTGAAGTCCATCATCTTTTTGACAAAGGAGATCTATATACTAAGCTTCTCGATCTATATACTACATACCTACTACACCAATGTAATTGAAGATGTAAAAGTGACAAACATGGAACTTCTTTTATGGGCCAATATGTATCAGAAGCACTACATCAGCAGCACGTTCAAAGAGAATTATTAACCTAATAAGAAGCTAGCGACCTATTTGAGTATAAGCATCATTATATCAGTATAGGCAGGTACTCCACAACTAATTTCTAATATATAGTTCAACATTAGGAGTGAATTTCTCTTGATTTTTCATTCTTATATTGCTTGATGAAAGTGAAAGAACTGTGTCAGCAGAAAAGAAAGAAATGTGTCAGCAGAAACAGGATAAGTTGAAGCCATTGGATGAAGCAGCAGCAATATTAAAGTAGGTTTTAATGGCAGAACTCCACAGAGCGTTTAGTTTCTCTTGTAAAAGCTCGGATTCCATGATATTATAGGGGGTTTCACATACAGGTAGCTTACGAATTTGTTATAGAAGTTTGATGAACATACTGGTGTTTCACATAAAGGAAGTTTCCGAATCCTAGCACACAAGAGAAAGGAAACAAGACTGAGATGGTTTGGGCATGTGAAGAGGAGGTGCATGGATGGGCCACTAAGGAGGTGTGAGAGGTTGGTTGTAACAAAAGTTAAAAGAGGTAGAAATAGGCCGAAGAAGAACCGGGGGAGGTGATTAGACGTGACCTGACACAACTTCAGCTTAGTGCTTACTGAGGATATGAGTTGAGAAAGGAAGGGGTGGAAGCCGAGAATTAGTCTAGAAGGTTAGAAGGTAACCGAGTGTTGTCACACTTTGTAGGGGAGAGGCAGCAGGATAGCCCTTACCTGCTTGTAGACTAGTAGTGAAGCTAAACAGTTCTTAGATGGTCTCATCTTGTAGCACATCATGTCGAGTACTGCTTAGGATCCCAAAATTGGTGTATGGATTGTAGTCTTCCCATATGATACTTGAGCTATATTTTAAGGTTCAAAGTCCATTTTTTCGACATGATCAGAACTAGGTCCACCCTAGTGTTGGAATACCCAAGTCATGTTACTCCTCCACCTTCAAAATCCCACATCAACTTTTTCTCTCATTTTTAGTATATTGACAATATAGGCCGAAACAAATTTCAGAGTTCAATCTCCAGGCCTACTACACATCCAAGTAACAATATGTGTGCTTTTAGAATCTTAAAAGGCAAACGAATTACTCGGTCCGTCCCAATTTAAGTGTCTGGAGGTTAAGAAAACGTGTATAGTGCAATTAAAAACTTAAATTGGGACCGCCGGAGTACTCAATTATACTGAAATACTAACATCCACCAGAATGACCACAACAATTCACGAATCAGTATTAATCTAACTACTTACCTAAGAAATGGAACAGAAATTCAGGCACAATAGTTTTAAATAAAATTCTGACCTGAACAATATCCTCAAGGCGGTCGTTGCATCTATGGGCCTTAGGTTGTCTGTGATCACCTTCCGGCATACCCCATGGACTCTCTCTTCTGGGCACAGGAGAACTCATCTTCCTTCTCTACTGTCTAATGTCGTTTCCCCCAACCTTGATAATACAACACTTGTATTTTCTCCTCCCTCTTGGGTCGGGTCGAAATCGGGCCTATCAAATACAAGGAAAGGACTTTCTCATTTTTCAGATAAAACCGACGAACGATATCAAATAGTCAAAAATTTTAATTTATTTCTTGAAAACATCTAAGTTTTTTAAAGTATTAAAAAGGAAAAAGATTAAAAATATTCTTAAACTATATAAAAGGAACAAAAATACGTTTTATTTATAGTTTGGTTCACAAATATCCTTACTGTCAATATTTTGGTCTAAAAATGTCTTTATTGTAATTTAATAGGTCAAAAATGTCCTTTTAAAAATAAATTTATTATTCATTTTATTTTTGAACACATTATTTTTTTAATAATACTTTTTTCATTAGCAAATATTTATTCTACTTCAATTCGAGAAAAAAATAAAAAATTAATTTGCTTTATTATAATTATTATTTTTATCGTTATCTAAATAAAAATTAATGTTGGATTTACTATGATCTTATATTTATGACATATCTTATTTGTTACAGGGATACTTTTTTTGCATTTAAGAAAATGCTTCTTTAAAAATAATATTTTTATTAGGATCACAATATGTTTAAAAAGAATATATATATTTAGAGAAGGATATTTCTGACCCATTTGGTAATAATAAGGGGATTTTTGGACCAAATTATTAAATAAAAATTAATGTTGAGTTTACTACGATTTTATATTTATGACATTTATTTTTTGTTACAGGGATACAATGTTCTATTTTAATTGATAAAATGAGATTAAGAAAAAAAATCTTGCATTTTTATTAGTTAATGTGATTTTAAAAAAAATAAAACAAGAAAAGTATTCTTTAAAAATAATATTTTTATTAGGATCACAATATGTCTAAAAAGAATATATATATATATATATATATATATATTTATTTAGAGAAGGACATTTCTGACCCATTTGGTAACAATAAAGACATTTTTGGATCAAAGTATCAATGACAAGGATATTTTTGAACCAAATTATTAATGACAAGGACATTTTTGACCAAAGTATAAATCAATGACATTTTTGTTTCTTTGAAGTAGTTTAAGGGCATTTTTACCCTTTTTTCCATTAAAAATAATTATATTATACTTAAATAGCAAATTAAAGTATCTTAATCTACTTTTTATATTTGCTCAGATACTCACGTTTTTAGCTAAATAAAAAAAATGAGAAATCAAAAAATAAGAAAATTGACCACATTTTTTTCCTCATTCCCGTTTCTCTCTCTTCATTTTTCATTTTCTCATTTCTCTGTCTTTGTTCTTCACAAAAGAATCTCACTGATTCATGTAATGAAATCTTCATCATATATCATGTGTGGTTTAGTTCTTTGGTTGTATTTTAGATTTTCTTTGAAATTATTTTATTCTACATACATTTGTGTTTGTGTAGCAATTTCTCCATTTAAGTTTGTATTAAAAACAGAAGAGTATGCAAATGTATCTAAAACACATTATTTTTAATAAATAAAAATGTATCACAATCTCTTTGTATTCCACATCATTAATATACAAATATTTAAAAGAATTCAACATATAAACGGTATCCATGATCTACTCTGTACATGTGATTAGTATCCATAAAGTTAAATAGTATTTCTTATGTTCACATTTGTATTCAACTTCAAACGAGCAAATAAATTTTGTATTAAAAAAAATACAATAATAAGATACAACACAAGACTCATTGTATTCCAAAAATTATGTATCCCAATCGATCTGTATTTCTATGATAGATTGGCACAGAACAATCTCTATAGACCCTCTCAGCTAGAATAGTATCACCAATTAGGGTAGATATACTGAAAGGTTTGGAAAGACACTCAGGAGTTCTATCAAATCTACTAGCCACATAAGGAGACATAACCGATGGGGTGACTCCAAGATCTATCAACACATAACAATCAAGAGTAAGGACTCGAATCATACCTATCACAATGTCCTGGAGTGTTTTTCTGATCTGGGCAACTACCGCATCACACAACTGGTCTATGGTCTCACTCGTATCAGAAGTAGCACCTTTATGATTTCCTTTAATTAGTGGTGTAGATATAGTGGGTTGAGCTTTGTTGGCCTGCATTAGACAATCCCTTTGACAGTGACCCGCTTGATCACATTTATAGCAGTCGTTGATGTCCATTCGACACTTTCCCAAGTGAAGTTTGCCACACTCTCTACATGGTGGCTTTCCTTATGGTCTCGAGCCATACTTCCTCGGGATGGAGGATTTCGAACCCTGAAAGGTTGGTTTCTCCATTCCCTTGTTTATGCTTACTACGCTCTATGTCCTATTGACTCAACTTTTTTACTCCAAGGTTCTTCCATCTCATTCTCCTTGTCCTCTTCTACCTATCGAGCATGTACAACAAGCTGAGTAGTAGGCTCAAGCTCTTCGGTGTTGATGACATTTTTTGGGTTCACGATACACTTGGAAGGCATGGTATGCGAACGTGTAACGCACAATTTAGAAGAGAGATTTTCTAGAGTTTAACTCTATAGCACGAATCAAAATGAAAAAGAAGTGTAACAATTTCTAATGTCCTATAGTCTCCCTATTATGGATGTGGCGTGCTTCACACCAATAATACAAACTCTAATAGACACAACTTTATAGATTTCCTAAGACACTTGAATTCTATACTATGATACCAAGTTTGTCATACCCCGAGAGGGTACCTTTGGCGTGGCCGGCACTCAGAGACTATTGTTAGTCCCCAAACGAACCACTTAGCCTCATCGTCACATCATACTCAATAGCGGAAGAAAATACTCAAATAAAAGTCAAGAAATAGATCAACTGACTAACTCCACTCATAACCAAATATTTCCAATGAACAAGTTTGGAAACTAAATAAACAGTCAATAATATCTTCTCAATGTCTATGAAGTCTCTATCTCTAAGCATCTAGGTGATGCTAATGACAGGTCCATGGCTACCTCAAATAAAAATAAAAGTATTAAACTCAAAGCAAGAAAGATAAGTGGGGTATCCTCCGAATGTAGGGAAGGACTCACCAATCAGTTGAATGCAATAAGATCCTCAATGAAGCGTCTGTTGATGACCTCTAATACTTGTCTTCGTATCATAAAACAATGCAGTCCAAATTGACGTCAGTACATTGAATATACTGGTATGTAAAGTAGCTGGAAAGGAATGGACATAATCCAAGGTACCATGTAACTCAACTCAACTCAGTAAATCATGCAAATTTAAGAATAAAGTCATGCTTTGAAAGTAAACTCAATAATATGCAACTCACGCCAAATCATTCAATTTATATAGTAAAATAATGCTCCTAAAAGAAACTCTAGCATGCAACTCATGTCAATTTAGTTATGTAAAATTAGGGAGTTTCTCTCACCGACAATACTCACACCACCATAATTAGTGATGCACAACGAAAAGAGACGTCGTTGTTCGCCCGTCCATTACTTACCAAGGTAAAGACGCTCCCCTTTGTCTTTGGATCCTCAAGCGTAATCCATTTTTTGGGACAAGAGTCAGCAGAGTTAACTGAACGACTATCTTACTCAAGAAACGTAGTTCTAGGGTGTTCTCCTCTTACCCAACTCGATACTCAATACTATTCCCAAAATATTCTCTTTTAAAGTCTCATTTAAACTCATCTTGATCGTTTAAACTCAATGCTCAATTTTCTCAAAACTTATTAAAACATGTCTCATCTCCTCAAAACTCTCCCTCAACTCATTATTTATGCTCAAAACTCTAGTTCATGCAAACTCAATAAAATTATCTTTGTTAAACATACAAAATGACCATAAATCTCAATTTAAAATAATGCATAAAATCAAATATAGTCCTCAATTAGGGCTCATGTGAATGATGATATGAACATGCATCCAATCAAGTACCCAACTCATAAAGATCGTTAACACACTTTTATGTACAAGAAGCTCAATAGGACAATAGACAACTCAAGAACTCAATTCAAGAATTAGGGTAAAACTCTACTCGAACTCAATTACAAGAAATCAACACGTGGGGCGCATGAATGAACTCAATCCAACGTTATGAGTAGCCTTACATACCTGGGATGGTGATAGACAATCAAATTTGTAAGAAATTGGCCTCAATCCTCTTGAACCCTAGTCTTCTCTTTTCTCCTTAGCCTAGTTCTTAATATGAATTAGCATAAATGATTGAAAATTCATGCTTAAGAATTGATATAGGATTGAAAATGACTTCAAAACAATATGATTTTAGTCTAGGATGGGTGGGAAAAAGAGTAGAATGTCCTTGCTTTTAAAACTGATTGTCAAGTACCGTAATGGGACAAGTCTGCGACGCGGACTTGTCGTACTTCAGTTCATTTTTTGACAGAAAACTTAAAACGCATTCAGAAACTATTTTTCTATTAAATAACATATAAATTGCATTTGTCAAATGCGTTTTATGTGTAATTTTACGTAAATTGCTTTTTGATTTATTTTCTAATCTCTAGAAAATATTGAAACCCCAGTTAAGTGCAAATTCGCGACGCGGACATGCTGTACACTTTTTTGGAATTGAATTATTTCTCCAAAAAACTGTCTTTTGATTTGGTTGCTCTAAAAATCAACCAAGTTCATTTTTTCACACAATTTTCATGTTGATCGCGATTCTGGTCTCAGATTTGCCAAAAATATTTGGGAAGATGCATTATGCAAACATCTCTCCTCTAGGGGTATGTTGATAATTTTACCGAGTGTAACACTAGAGGTGAAATGTGTTCTAATGGTATATATTAGGGTGATAAAAAACATGTATGACAGAGCCAAAACTCGGGTTAGAGCAGTGGAAGGAGACTCAAAGTATTTTCCTATTGAGATGGACTTCATCAAGGATTTGTGTTGAACTCTTTTCTTTTTGCCTTCGTAATGAATGAGCTGACATGATCTATCCAAGAGGAGGTGTCATGGTGTATGTTATTTGCAGATTACATAGTACTGATTGATGAGACTCGGGCTAAAGTTAATGATAGATTGGAGGTTTGGAGATATACTTTGGAATCCAAAGGGTTCAAACTGAGCAGGACCAAAACAGAATCCTTGGAGTGCAAATTCAGTGTTACGAGAGATGAAGCAGACATTAAAGTGACGCTTGCCACTCAACCTATTCCAAAGAGAGAAAACTTTAAGTATCTTGGGTCCACCATGCATTCAGAGTAGTGGTGATATCGACAATAATGTCAAACATAGTATTGGGGTATCATGGACGAAATAGAGGCTTGTCTCTGAAGTTATATGTGATAAAAAGATACCACCTAAATTTAAAGGCAAGTTTTACAGAATGATGGTTAGACCGTCTCAACTATATAGGATGGAGTGTTGACCAATCAAAAACTCATATGTTCAGAAGATGCAGGTCGTGGAGATGAGGATGTTGAGATGGATGTATGGACACACCAGGAAGGATAAGATTAGAAATGAGATCATTCGGGGGAAGTTAGGGGTAGCCTTTGTGGCAGACAAAATGAGAGAAGCGTGACTGCAATGGTTTGGACATGTGAAGAAAAGAAATGTTGATGCTCCTGACAGGATATGCGAGAGGGTGGATTTAGGGGTTACGCTGAGGGGCAGAGGTAGACCGAAAAAATATTGGGAGGAGGTGATTAGACAAGATATGACGCAACTCTGTATCATCGAGAACATGACCTTAGATAGAAAGAAGTGAATGTCGCGTATTAGAGTAGAAAGTTAGAAGCCTTGGGTTAGAGTAGGTTAGTAGTTGTGTCGTTATATATTGTGTTATTATTGTCCGTCATTAATTTTTTTACTTTTATTGTCACTATATATTTTCATTTGTTGTTCATTATAGTCGTTTCATATCTAGTATTTTTTGCTAGTGGGATGATTTTTGAGATGAGGATCTTTCGGAAGCAACCTCTCTATTTTTATGATGTAGTGATAAAATTTGCGTATATTTTTTCCTCTCCAAACTCCACTTGTAAAATCTTCACCGAATATATTGTTATTGTAGTATAATATAATAAAATATAATATAATCAGATACGATACCATGCCCAAACAAAGTGGTAGGTGTTCATAGGAAAATTGAAAGTTCAAAAGAAAATGAATAAACAAACAAAACAAAGAGAAAGAAATAGATAAAAGAAATGTTTCTGGATCTTCATTCAGATCCCCTTTTCATGGAAGTGAACTAGTGGGCTACATTTCAAACAAAAAGAACATTTTTTCCAAAATTCTCTATTGCAAAGAGACGAAGACGAAAATGGGTGCTTTTGTTAAGATATTGGACTTGCTTCTTTTTGTCTACTTCTTCTTAATCGCCATTGTTGCACCACTCTTTGATGGCCAAACTGCCCTTCCTGAACACATGTTTCCCCCTGTCTTGGTTGACCTAAAGAGCTGGTACACTCAACAGTATGGTGACTATTTGGTTTCTGAGAAACCCCATTTCTTTGTTGGGTTAATCTGGTTGGAGCTTCTCTTTGCTTGGCCCCTCTCTGTACTTAGTCTTTATGCTATTGCAGCTGGAAAATCTTGGATTAATACTACCTGCTTGCTATATGGTGTTTCTACTCTAACAGCAATGGTAATAAATTTGCTTATTGTTTCTACTCTATCTTGCATGTCCCTTTTAATTGAAGATTATGAGATTGTTGTGCTAGCTTCAAATTGTCTTGGTTGATGTTTCATAAATCAGTCGAATTGGATTTAATTAGATTGATTTGATAACATTATGGGATAAGCAGATGCATTCTGGGTGATAGGAACTTTTTTATTTGTGGGGGTAAGGAGAAGAAAAAGTTTTGTCTTTTTCTTTTCTTTGCTCTTTCCTCCCTCATAAGATCGGATTCATGGGAATACTCTAGTTTACCTGAATATAAGTTGTATTGACATCACCCTTAAGAAGAAAGATAGCAACTTTGTATCCTTTTATGGTTTATTGGAAATAATTTGAGAAATTAATGCGAAGGATGTAGGCTGCAGTTGAGATTGAGGTTGGTTGTAGCAGGAGTTAAAGAGAGATAGAGGTAGGCGGAAGAAGAACTAGGCGAGGTGATTAGACAAGACACTGCTTCAGCTAAAACAGGATATGACCCTAATAGGAAAGTGCAGAGGTCGAAGATGAGGGTAAAAGGTAGCCAAGTGTGGTCACACTTTATGTGGGAGAGGCAGGGGCCTAGCCTCCTACCCTTATTTGCCGTATTAGTTTCTTATTCTTTGGTGATATTAATATATGTAACTTCATTTGCTTTGTATCTTGCTAGCTTGCTGTCATATTTTCTTACAACCTTACTTTGAAAACTTGTTGTTTGAGCTGAGGGTCTATCAAAAACAACATCTCTACCCCACAACGGGCGCTCTCCATCCCCCTCCCCCTAGGGTATGTTGTTGTTAATGTATGGTTGGAAGTTGGAATTCTGTTTTCAACTTCTCAAGAAAAGTTGGAACTCTATTAACCACTCCACTTTTCATTTCTACCTACAATGTTAAATTCTTTATCTGTTTTCTTTTCTCCAACTTGGTATCATGGACACCTTGTTTCTTTTACTTTGGTTGTCTTTACGTTTAATGTTTTTACTGTCAGTACTTTCCTTCTTTAGTATTTTCATAAAAGTTTATTTACTCTTACATTTCTTTCAAACATGTTATGAAAAATTATTTTCTTAAGCTGAGGGTCTATTGGAAATAAACTCTCTACCTTACAAAGGTTAGGTAAAATTTGTGTACTCTCCACCCTGGCCAAATCCTATTTGTGGGATTATAGTGGGTATGTTGTTGCTGGTATCATGGCCACCTTGTCTCCAATCAAGTTAGTGTCTCTGAAAAAGGAAAAATATAGAAAATTTATGCATACATCTTACCTGGTTTTACCGTTTTATATTAGCCAAATCAAAACCAATTGATCGTCAATCTTACTCGAGCTTCATATTGTTCCTTGTTTCCATTTTTTCTTCCTTTTTCCTCCTTTTTTTATGGGGGCAGGTGTGGCGATTAGCAATTAAGGTAATAAAATGAACATTGGAAGCTCAAGAGCAAAAGAAGTTAATATAATGAAGATTGGAATAATGCAAGAGCAACAACCGGCATGAACATAGTGCAATAGAGAAGAGTCCCAGAAGTATGAGAACAAGTTGTCTAGCGCTTCTGGTTGTTGAGGAATCAGTTGTATTGTAATCTTCTCTTCCAGAAATCATCATTTTTCCTCCGTTCATCTTGCTGTAGATTGTATCGTCACTTGTGGGTTACTGATTTTCTAGAACTGACACTTGTACCTATATATATAGAGGGGCCGTAGGACAGAGCATAGCCTACCCATCCAAATTCCTTTGCAAAATATTGAATTCGAATTCAAGAAATTAGCCTTCATAATTGTGCATTTATCTAGCTGAAAAGCGCATGATGGATACTCTCTTTTTTTGTTCAGTATGTAAGTGAGTTTCCAGTTGGAGGATTTGACATGTCCTATTGCAGTTGAGATAGCAGTGGAGTGGAATTGCATGTGCTTATGTTTTGCGTTTCTAACGAATGTTGCATATTTCAGGTAGCAATACTAAGTGAAATGAAGGGTTCGGAGAGAGCATCAGACAAGTTGCTGATGGTGTACTACCCATTTCTAGGATTTGCTGTTGTAGCAATTTTACGTGGCCTACTACCTCAGTCTGGAAAGAGTGTGAGTATTGGAAAAAGATCCACCATAGGCAGGAAGAAGAGGGCTTAATCTTTCAACTCAGAAGCTTAGAATTCAAGAGTTTGTATTTCTTTTTTCTTAGAAACCATATCAATTTTTGTTATTGTTTCCCCTGATGGCTTGTGACTCATTTTTTCACGTAAACAATCACAAAATGAGTTGTAGTTAGTATTAAATCTTGATATGATTCCTTTTGTGCCAAATGTTATTTTTACTTGCAATTAGGTACTGCACTTGTTGTTAATACTTATTCTAAACTAGTAGTAGATCATATTCAATCTAATGAAGCTTGGTTTTCAGGTACACACCTTATTAATCATAAAGATTTAGCATATCGATAATTGATAAGTTGAACTGATAACCTTCCAAATTGAGCCTAACCAATCGATACACCACACATTATCTCCACAACTGTTGCAAATGGGTGGATTTTCACCCAAGTTCTCTTCCACAATTTCTTCTCTCAATGTACTGTATATATCATAATAAGTATATCAATCTATATACTTGACACACTCATGATATACATTGTTTGACACTCATGATATATAATGATATACATTCTCATACACAAAATTTACAAGACATGCATATGATATACACATGATAACATTTTTATAGACACTTGTATATTAGTATATTTATGTACCTGCATGTTGTTTGCATGCCATAGTATGTACAGTGTTATACATAAGATATACAATAAAATACACGCAGACATACACTAGATATACACCACAAGGGAAAAGGGATTCAAAAATACCCTTAAACAATTTGAAATAGAGCAGAAATACCCCTCCATTACGTTTTGGCTCAAAAATACCCTTCAATTAAATTTTTGACTCAAAAATACCCTCAAATAAATTTTTGGCTAAAAAATACCTCCCTCTCTGACGAAAACGAAAAAGGGTTAAAAATACCCCAAACTATCAGAAATTGAGCAAAAATACCCCTTGGTTAGATTTTGGTTAAAAAATATCCCTCCCTTAAAATTTTACAAAAAAAAGTACCCCTCTCTCTAACATAAATAACACCATGCATATTATGTGAACAAAAAGCGTCACATGTTCAGTCCATGTGAAACTCCATTTAGGGACCCAAGAGGTTTTCTCCTTGGATATTAGATCCGAGACTAGCCTTTTCATGTCAAAAGGGACTGTTATTTCACTTGCAAACGTCTCAAAAAGTCGATCTTCGAATGATAACATTGATTCATCCTCATTATAGTCATTGTCTTCTCCTTCAATCAGTTTTTCGAGTTCAGTAGGATCCAATTCTTCAATTTTTTCGAGCCTAGGAAGGTTGTATAGAAATTGTTGTGCTCATGTTAGCAATCTAACACAATTAATATGAGTTGTCATTTTCAAGAGATAATTCAGATGATAAAAATTGATTTGAAGATGGGTTGAAGTTGAATTTTTAATGGAAGAGGGATATTTTAAAGAAAAAGTTACTTAAGTGGATCTTTTTTAATAAATAATTACTGATTTTAGCAATATTTTTTATTTATTATCATTTATAGCAATACTATGATAAATCTGAACTTGTATTAAAAATGAATTATGCATTCAATATAAATTTATTATAAGTGTTCAGCGAAAATAAATTATTATTGCTATAAATGGTAAATATTTTCTTAATCTAGTGTATCTATGCAAGTTTTCCTATTTTAAAGAATAACTTTAAAACTTTAACGAAGGGATATTTTTTAGCCGAAAACTAACGAAGGGTATTTTTGCTCCATTTCTGATAGTTAAGGTGTATTTTTGGCCCTTTTTTCATTTCTGTTAGGACGAGGGGTATTTTTTAGCCAAAAATATAACAGAGGGGTAATTTTGAGCAAAAAATATAACGAATGATATTTTTTAACCAAAAGGTAACGGAGGGGTATTTTTGCTCCATTTCAAATAGTTAAGTGGTATTTTTTACCCTTTTCCCATTTATATTTATTGAGGTCAAAATTGGAACTAGAGTGGTCTTATTCCTACCCTTTCTTTTAAAGTCCGCATATTGCGGAAACTTAGGGTGTTTTCGATACGAAGGAGAATGTTTTCTTGGAAAATGTTTTTCTGGAAAATGTTTTCTTGAAAAATAAGTTGATTGCTAATTCATTTTTTCATGCTGGTTGGTGAGTGGAAAATATTTTCTATTGTTTGGTTGGTGAATGAAAATATTTTTCAAAAAATATCTTTTATTTTTTGCTAGAGAGTAGAAAATATCGTTTAGTAAAATAATCTTTGACATGAAATTTTTAAAAATAAAATATTTTTTTGTAGGGTGCGGGGAGGGGTGTTGGGTGGAGGGTAGGGGCTAGTATGTGGTCGGGGGTAGGGAGTATGGTAAAAAAAATAAAAATTTCAAAATTTGAAATATTTTTCAAAAAAAAAATTAAATCCTGGTAGGGGTTAGAGGAATGGGTTAAGAAAAAAAAACGTTGTAATTTGAGGTCAGATGAGAGTTTTGGAAAATGTTTTTTTTTAGTTTTTGGGTGGAAAGTATTTTCCTTAAATTTTAGAAAAATGAGTTTGATTTGAAAATATTTTTCAAAACATTTAAGCCAACCGAACATGAGAAAATTAGAAAAAAAAAATCAAAAAATATTTTTCTTCATACCAAACACACCCTAAGTTAAAGGGGGGGGGGGGGGGGGGTTCTT